>LJIJ01000472.1:0-111427 GCA_001718145.1 Orchesella cincta
AACGTTTGTTCAACAGCGGTGGGAGGTGATAGAACTTTCCTTCGCGTGAGAACATCGTCCGAGACACCGAAGAAAGGGGTTCTGGAACCCGTGAGATTATCTGAGTTTAAATTATATAACAATTTTGTTTATATAAAGTAGTAGTGTCTTTGAACAATAGAAGTTAAAGTAGTAGTAGATGTTAATACTTTTCTTGAATAGAGAGGGTTTCATTAGCATTTTGGCAAAAGCCATTTGCTAGTAAGATGATTAACGTTGATATGAAATATTCTGAGTTGTTTAGCTTTTTAA
Organism: Orchesella cincta; assembly: GCA_001718145.1. NCBI lineage: Eukaryota > Metazoa > Arthropoda > Collembola > Entomobryomorpha > Orchesellidae > Orchesella > Orchesella cincta. The sequence goes on from LJIJ01000472.1 coordinate 292, forward strand.
TCGCTAAAATGGAAGTTGAGCGTTTTGAGGAAAGCACAGTAGGAAGAATTTTGAGAAAACGTCTATAAGAGAGCATGAAATTATTTTGAGTAAAGCGTAAGCATTTTCCGTTAGATGTCGAGATAAGGCTTGTAAGACGATTACGTTTGATACGAAATATTGGCTGAGATTTAGTTTTCTGTCGGGCATAACTGAGGGCGAACAATTTGGAAGGAAAGCACTGTAGAAGGATATTTTGTGGAAAATGTGCCAATAGGCCATGAAAATTATTTTGAAGTAACATTTCCGTTAGTAATGCTATATAAGCTTGTAAGAACGATTTCTTAAATCGAATCGTAGTTTCTAACTGATGAGATGTTTTATACAATAGAAAATTGTTTAGTGATGATATAGTAGAAAGAAAGTTGGGAGAAAGTTAATTACAACTAAAATGTTTATTGGATTTTTGAAGTGCGATGTTTCATATTTTTTTAAGCCCTGATTGAAGTAATTCAGAAGTATGAGATAGAGATTTGATGATGTGTAAATATGAAAATGATGTAATTTGGTAAAATTATAATATTATGATGTGATTTGAATACGCTAAGAGAATAGAAGTAGTAAAGGTATTTGATTGAAGAAAAGAATAAGTATGATTTAAATTTGGCCGAATGGAGACTCCCCTTAGCTTTGAGTTTTGTTTTGGGGGAGTTGTATGTGGTTTTTTTATCGCGCTAGGTAGGTTAGACGGAGGTTTGTTTTCCCACATACCCATAGAAGTAGAAAGAAATATAAATAAAGAAGTATATGTAGAATTAAACCAACTACCGTTGTTTAATTGGTGGGAGGATGTTCGAACTGTACTGATATCTCTGGTAAAACTAGTTGTTAAAGAGTATTGATGTATGTTTTGTTAAAACTAGTGGTAAGAAGTGTGGTTAATAATATGATGATTTATGTCGAAGACGACAGTCAGAGAGGATCATTCTGTCCTATGTACCATGTAACGTTCCCATGTAACATGTACTACCTTCCACCTTCCATGTGTAACCTTCCACATTACATGTGTCACCTTCCACCTTCCATGTGTAACCTTACACATTCATGTGTCACCTTCCACATGTGTAACCTTACACATTACATGTGTCACTTCCACCTTCCATAACATTACACATTACATGTGTCACATATACCAACAGTAAAGCAGAAGCAAGCCAAGCAAGGCAGAAGCAAGCAACAGCAAAAGCAGAAGCGAGCACAGAGTATACGGACAGCAGCTATCGCTAGAGCGAGAAGACTGCTGGATGCTTACTATGTAAAGTAAATGAGGATTTTGGTTCAAGTTCGTTCATTAGAGTTTCTATTTCGTTAGAATCCGTACAAATGAGTGTTTTGCATTTATGAAAGTGTATATCGGGTTAGTCATTGAGTGATATTATGTGGTATTGTATGAACCACATCAGAGTATGCATGCGTAAAATGAGAAAGGATTTTGATGAAGAAAAGAGCTATTAATTCCTAGAGAGTAGCTATTAATTCCTAGAGAGTAGCTATTAATTCCTAGAGGCGAGGTAATTCCGAGAGAAGCGAGCGAGCCGTCAAGTGTGCGTAATCGAGGTAGAACAAGAAGAGAGAGAGAGAGGAAGGAAGTGATTTGCGTTCAAGAGAGGATAGTTCAGGGTTAATTAGAGAGTTTAGTCGAGGTGACGTAATTAAGATAGAGCTAATTATTGTAGTAGATAGTAATTCTAGTTAAAGAGTGAATTACTGAGATGTATAATTGGGTTAATTGTTGAGATAGGTCAACTGAGTTAGTTGTGGAGTATCCACACGAGTTAATATCTTGAAAGATTTGAAGTAGAGTAAACTAGTCGAGATATTCAGTACAGTTAATTGAGGTAAAAGAGTATAGTTTGACTGAGAGGGTTCAGTTAATAAGTTGAGAGTAAAAGTAGAGTCTAATTGAGATTGGAAGTCGAGTTAGATCGAGAAGATCAGTAGATATATTATTGAGAGGTCAAGTCGAGTTAATATTGATCATAGATTAATTGAGATATTTATTGGAAGCATTAAATGAGGAAGATATTGAGTGATTTAATTTGAATAAATCAATAGGAAGTTTGAGTTAATTAACAATCAAATTCTACTTGTGTTTGTGTCATTATCGCTTATTTCAAGCATCCTTCACATCTGAACAATGGAAAGCATTTCGACGGTTAGTTTAAGTGCATTCCCAAAGGTGGTCAACGGCATCGGCATTTGATTTGCGAATTAATATCTAAACCCTCGTATTAGGACCATACATGCTGTATTTTGAAATCGCCTGATCTACAACCACCAGTTTGCACGTATGAATTTAAGATACATTAGAAGAAAGAAGCACAGTTCTTCAGATGATAGTTGATATAACCAACCAACTACAGGCAAGTGCTAGGACAGACAGAATGATGCATTTTTGTGTATGAAAATGTTTTTGCTGAATACTATCATTACTATCTGCCATCGTTCCATCTACAACGACAGAAGCTTACGTTACGTCTTGCGTAATTCCTATTATTCATTGACCTTGTACTTTTGATCAGTCATCACCATCTTTTCTTGTTATATCATCATATTCACGAACAATTATATAATATGAAGTTCATATCGAAAATATTGCAATAAGACAAGTGAATATACATACAGGAAGAACATTGCAAATGGATTGATTGTTTGGATCGTTAATTGGTTGACTATATTGCGGGAAAAGGAATGAAGAAAATTATGAATGCTAAGAATTCGTGAATGACATATTACTTTTTAAAGAACTTCGTTTCATTTTAAAAACTGCCTTTTATTCGAGTAAACTCATGTCATGTCATCTCATACTTGTTGCGAAAGTGGAATAAACTCCTATTGAATTTTTTTTGTAGCTTCTTTCTAAAATATTTTATAATGGAAGTGGTTTACTGTCTTTCATCCTTAGCATCATTCATCCTCATCTTTTTCGAGAAACGCACTTAATTTTGTCATTCAGGTTTTCTCTAGTTTTCATGAAAACCAAACCAAATTACATTTGGCTACACTTTCTGCTTCTTTTGCATTTCATTCCATTTTACACTTCACCTGAGAGATGCAATTGCCAACGATGCCAAGCACATCATAAAATGCTAAAAACAATGGTCTATATGTTACATAGACACAGATTGGATAATAATCAACACAAATATTGAAGTGATTACTTCTAACTTACGTGATATATAGTTAAATGTCCAGGTAGCTCAAAACTATTAGAAAAAAAATTTGATACAAGAAACTATCGAATTCGGACGGAATTTGCTACGGAAAGCCACTTCCAACTTCTCACTTGTAATTAAGTAAATAAAGCATCCGAGTACTCTTTCCTATTATGCAGCGTATGATTCCTGATTCCACCAGGCAAAGGAGTATGTACACAACTACAGTGGTCACTGGCTACTGACCGTACTGCTGGAATAACTAAAAGTGACTAATTTTGAACCTCAATTGTGCTTGTCATTTTTCTTGTCAATCAATAAGTATGAAGACCACGAAAATGCAATGCAACAACACAGCATTTCATAAGCACAATTCTGTCAGTAGTTAGTACGTATCATCGCTATACTATACTTACGTGCATTTGTACAATGTGCTTTCAGAATAGCATAGCTATTGCAACAAAGAATATGGTTTATTTCGCCTTGACTCCAGTCAAGCAGTTAAAATGACTTCCATATTCCATTTCCATACATGTGCATACTCATCATCATAATATTCCAAATTCCAACTCATCACAAGAAATATTCCCACAATACGTTAAAACATTGTGGAATATGAAATGACCTTCACGCATAAGTATTACACATTACAAGTTACAGTACAGACGTCTGCTACTGACGGTCAGTATAAATTGTGTTGAATTTAATATGTAACGCAACACATTAAGTGTTCGCAGGCTGACGCTGACTGACTATTAAAATGCAACGTGCTATCGCTGTTGTTGAACAAACAAATTATCCGAGTGGATGAAATGGATGAATGCTGGACTGGACTGGACACACTTTTATAACATTATGTTTGTGATTGTGAATACCTATTAACACAATAATTGAAGAATTCATAGATCACATACTGTATATGTATTAAGTAATGTCCACCACTTGATAGAAAAAGCAAATAAATGCCGTACCCATATAAATGCTATTACTTATACCTGTATTTGTATTTTTGATATATGCAATTAGTCGTGGGCTTTAAATTCGTATGAAGTTTTTTTTCCTGACTTTTGGTGGTTAGCTTTTATTTGTAGCTAACAATTAACCCCGCTTATCAGTCGTGTAAAGATACTCTCAATTTTTAGGAAAAGAAGTATTATCATGTGATGCTGATTAGAAACCACAATATCAGTTTATGAAATAACAGCCGCTTGAGTGAAAGTTTTATTATTTGTTTTATACCTTACTGAATTGAATAATTTGATTAAAAATATTGCGTAATGTAAGTAAAAGTTGATTTATTCATATCGAATGTTCAGATAAGTTCCAAATCCTGTAATCATGAAATGCATGACCTCTTTAAAGCAAAGCACACAAATGAATTTTAAACAGATTATGAGCAACAGAAAAAATTTCGAATCGGTTCCAGAGCTGTTTTATGGCATTTGCAGTAATCTAGTCTAGTTTTAATTTGTAAAGTGAAGTCTAATTGAAAGATGTTTTTGTGTTTTATGATAAATTGTAGCTAATCCCGTGAAAAATGGATTGTTTCATGTTACCCCAAACATCATATTGAGTTATGACTTATGACCTACGTTGAATTTATATTGTCGAAAGCTAAGATGACACTATATAAAAGATGCAAATGACAAGGCATCCTAGATAGCATGGTGAAACGATGTAATATCAGTCAATTGTAAGTACATAAATCATTTATCGAACCGATGGGAATGGAAGTAATTTATAGTATTACCGGTAGAACTGTGGTATTAATGGCGCTATTAAGCCTAATTCGCTTAATCTATCTCAATTTTTAACTAAATTCAGGTATTTAAATCCTTCTCTCTCATATTTCATTCTTATCCCCTCAATTTATTATTTCATGATGTTTTACCCGCAGAAACTATGAACTCAACGGGTAAATTCACCTTTTTCTTTCCTCATAATTGTAAGGATGATAAATGGAACCTTAGGTTTTAAAATTCATATTTCGGTTCTCATAATCCAGCATGACAATAAAAGAACTAAACACTTTTCTTTCTCCGCTCCGTTTCTCTCATTCTCCTCCATATAGTAAATAGAATATAGTTTTAGGTATATTAAAAAATACACAAGTCAATAATTTTGCAGAGAGAGCGATCAATACATGCGCTTACACATGGAAGTTGTAGTACCATGTAAATATTGTGTGTAAAAAAGCTCTACAAGTGAGAAGACTTTTTACCTACACAACTTTACAACTCCCTTATAACACCTCTTCCCAACTCCTATTACAATATGCTACTGATCTGATACTGTACGCGTTTTCGCTTCTCTTTTCTGGGTTCGTCTCCAACAGTTTTGTTGAGTTTTCTCAAGCAAAATGTTGCAAAGATTTCTTCTCAACTTGTCACTCACTACTACTGCAACCTATATTAGTACAACCATTTTGCTATGCTCGTGTTCGTATATTGCTACACGCATATTCTGTACAAATGAGAGGTTCATGCCCACACTACAACTACAGCGTTATATTTGTACCACTTACTATGAGAACTATGCGAATCTCCATTATATCCATGAAAAGGTCTATATAGAACACTCCTAGAGTAAAACTCTCGTTTTATGATTCGATGATCTGAGAACATCTTTCCTTCACTGCACTGCATGCTCCATGTATATATATATATGTATTGTTTTCTCATATGTATTCTGACTATCTAGTTCTACTATATCCATGTTCCTAGAGTACAGGAAAAAATACTGCATATTAGTGCATAAAAAATATCGTTTGTTCTCTCTCGTTCCGTTTGCTGAGTACTGTTTATATACAGAACACACATTCACTCACGGGTAAAGTGCAAACTGATTGCGAAAAATAGTTATACCACACCAAAGTTTATAAAAAAGATTAAGAAGAGCTGACTCTGTGGAAAGAAAGTAAATTCCTTTTCAAAAAACCAAACCTAGGATATTTGTATTCACGAATGTAGGTAGGTAAATAGTAGTGGAGAAGAAGTTGTTGGTAAACGACCTTTGGGTTTGAAAGCAGGAAGGAATCAGAAGGAAGGAAGGGTATGTGATACACTTTTAAATGCAAAAAAATATTTTAATCCTGCATTCCCTATGCCCTGCACTGGATTCTAGGCATAAGCATAAAACGCACAAAAAATAGGCGATACCATAGTGCACTTACATGACCTTTTTTCATTATGAAATATATGCTAAATGAATGTCCAGCAACAGCTACACTGTTGCATGATTTTTAATTGCTCGAGTAATTTTCTTACTTGTTACTTCCTTTCATGCTTACTGGAGCACAAATAATCAAACCACGTTTATATTCCCGTTCTTTGATAGGTTTGAGTTTAGACTGTTGAAGGAGCCGTGCAAGAGACAGGAACAAGAGTGAATCTGACAGGAGGACCCACACCAGCTATAACTTCCAGCTTCAGGCCTAAGGACAGGATATCGGATTGGGATCACTAGTCCACGACTTTTATCATAAATATTTATAGATTGTTGCCTCTTGTTAGCGGTTAAATAAACTCAAAATGGTAAGTAAAATTCATTTATAACATGCGAAATATTTGAGAACCCGTTGTCCTCTTCTTGTTTCGTGAAAGGTGAAAGTTTCGTCTGAAAGGGATGCTTCTACATAGAAAGCTTTCCCAGGGAAACACTTAAAAATCTTATATCTAGCAACAATCTCAGGATGTCGGGGGGTACTGTGATGGAACCGAAAGCATTTATAATACCTGTTGTGTTATACGGTTTATAAAAAGGAATTAGCAGATAATTTGTAGAATAGTAACAATTTAAGGATTGAGCCAACTAACTAAATCTAACTACATCGTCCGCACAGTTAAAGATAGGCGCGATTGCGACTGATTGCGAGCAAAATGTATCCGAATGATCCAAAGAAGAAGCCAAAGGACACGCCTCCTCATGCAACAATGGCTCAAGTTGTACAGCACGTTAGCTCTTCTCCATCCCTTCCACAGAACCAGAAAGGGGCATCAGGTTCTTCGCCAAAACCAGGGGCTTTAGTCGCTGGAAGCGATGGTCGTGGATCGGGTAGCGGCCCAAGTGGTGGAGGAGCAGGTGGTGGTGGTGGCCTAATTAAAAGATCACGAAGTAAAACTAATCAAGGAACAACAGGAGCCAGTGGTTCTGGCCCTGAACACTCATCGTCAGCGTCTAAAGCAGGTGTATCTTCTCCAGTTATGGTCAAAGGATCAGTCCGACCTGGAGCTAAGCTCAACAACCGGGGGCGGAAAGTACTTCTATATGAAACAACCCTTATTTTCTTAAACCCTACTTTGGTGTTATAAATAAATGTTTGTTAGATTAAAAGTTAGGTTTTTAGGAGAAGCAACAGACGAGTGACAAGGGTTTCAATTATTTCTTTGAGGATTTATCTGATTTTAGAAAGTGAAAATTAATCATGGTCATTTCTCTTGTGATGCAGGGTAATGAGGCATCACTCCAGTCTGAGATGTGTTCCCACTGTAAGGAATGTAAATTTCAATTTGAAACCTAATACCTTGCATTCAAAATTTCCTAAAAAATACACCCATTTCTGCATGATTCTAATATGATGTACTGATTTATTTGCGTTAGTTGATCCGGATGAGATCAAAAGGTTAGGTAAAAGGTTTCGCAAGTTGGATTTGGATAATTCTGGATCTCTTTCCATTGATGAGTTCATGACACTGCCGGAACTACAACAAAATCCTTTAGTACAGCGTGTTATAGATATATTTGATGCGGATGGGAATGGGGAAGTAGATTTTAAAGGTTACTAGAAAAGCTTTAGCTTTGAAAAAGTGACTTTCATTTTCTAACTTTCACCAATAATCAGTGATGATGATGATGATAATTTAATTATCCTCAGAGTTTATACAAGGCGTCTCCCAATTCAGCGTGAAAGGAGACAAAGAGTCAAAGCTTCGATTTGCTTTCCGTATTTATGATATGGACAATGATGGCTATATCTCAAACGGGGAGCTTTTCCAGGTAAAGTGAAATGATGACTTTCTCTTATTATAATTTTGTATGAAGCATGGATGAGTTGACGATTTCTTCGGTTACTTACTTCTAGGTATTGAAAATGATGGTGGGCAACAACCTGAAAGACACACAGCTGCAACAAATTGTTGATAAAACTATATTATTTGCTGATAAAGACGAAGATGGCAAGATCTCCTTTCAAGAGTTTTGTAGTGTTGTGGGTAACACTGATATTCACAAAAAGATGGTTGTGGACGTTTAGATTTTAGAGATACATTTACTTAATATGCTATATGTTCGTTACTTCTACAATATAACTAAAAGTTAATTAATCAGTACTACAATTATTACAATACCAACACAACACAACTTTATCATATAAAAACTACCTTCTACTACCACTACATACTTCGTCATTTATGAAAAATCTTTTTAAAAATGCAAAGAATCGTATCGTTATGTATGTGAAACCAAAAAATATATTATGATTTAATTCACGTCTTTTTCAACTGTGAACTTATATACAAAAGCATTAGCTAAAATTATTATTATTATTATTACTCAATCAAACTTAATACTTCAAAGTTTACATGTATGTACATATTAAGAATATCGTACCCTGTCGCATGAAATCAAATATCAATTTACGAAGAAAAAAACTACAAATACAATCATTAAGTTAATCATAACTAACGCATTATACTACTGTTACTGTTTTTAACATTAACGATGTCTACACACAACTTTAGTTGTTTTTCTTTAAGACTGCAATTATTATTACCTAGATTTGATGAAAAAGTAGAATTTTGGCATTTTGTTGCATCCGATCGATGGCTGATATTAAGTTTAAAATGATTATAATTGGGTTTAAAGACATCAGAACATCTGCATGTTGATTCATGATTCAATTCAAAGCTTTGTTCGATTCTGCACTGTATCTGTAATCGTATGTAAAAACTAACTAACAGTTTGAACAACCACAGTAGTTGCAGTTGTTCGATACAATGCTCGTTTAATATCTGTGGATTTTTATATACCTAAAATTTCATTGTTGGCGATAAATACTGTTGTACTATTTATCATTATGAATCCTGTTAAGTAATTTAATAGAAATTCATTCTGAATTCATATAAATGATGTTTTCATACAATCCGAAATATGACTCTGATAGTATAAATTATTCTACATAAAATATGGAAGTCTTATAAAAGTTCCAGTTCTGAATATACTGAAAAAAGTCATCAAATTGTCATTACAAGGTGTGTTTTTATTCAATTGTGTGAACATTATTGTTTAATCGAGTCGAGTATATGTAATAAGTAAAACAGACAACAATGCACACTACTGAACAGGAAATGTTAACAAAGTGCAATTCACCCCCTGAAAATGCATTGCTGCTTACATATTTAGTCTTCTTCTTCAAGTGTTCACCTGTCTTCAGAAGACATTGTTAGTTTAGCATGAGAAACAAAGGGTGATGGTTGGAGTTGATTACGCAGATAATTAGAGGTCCTGTGTGATTAGGCTAGTACAATCTTGAAGATTCGTTTTCGCTTCCGGTTAATAGAAACTGTTCGTTTAAGCTTGAAATGGAAACATACAAACTTCGTATGTATGCAAACTGTCAGTTTTAAAAAAATGTTCAACCACACGATATTGTAGGTGTTTACAACTCTGAAGTTATTCGAGTTTCGAATGTAGTTATAACATAACCATAATAATATTGTTGTACTACATAAGGTAATAAGACCCATACAATGAAATATTGTATGACTACCTGGTGCAAATCGTCATTATCTTCTCTGTAATGTTAAACAGAGCTTTAAAAAAAGTGAAAATGATACATGATAATGAATGCTTGTTTAGTAGGGTATGAAATATGCATTTTCGAAAATGAACAAACAAACCAAACTACAATAAAAGCCTTTTCCTTTTTCAATATGCTGCTACTGTACGTCAATTGTCTCTAACTAAATATGTGAAACAATAAAGTTGAGTTATGAAAGACAACATTATTATGATTCGCTATTTGTGGAAACAGCTCTTTGCTTTTATTCAAAACATCGAGGAAATTTGTCAATATAAAACTTAAACGCCAGCTGCTTTGGCTGCAATCCTCTTATTACGTTCCTCAGCAATAGACAATTTGACACCCTTGCCCTTAGGAAGTGACACGAATGGTTTGTTGCCTTTACCGATGATGAAAACGTAATTCAACCTGTTGAGTAAAAGAAATATGAAATTATGTTAATTATCTACTTATGAAGCAAACGCCATCTCTACGGTATACAACATTTGTTTTGTAATGGATTGTCAACGCTCATGGTAATGCACTAAATGTACTTATTAACACAAGTGCGACCGTTGAGAGTTATTTACTGTAGCCCCCTTTTTGATCCGTAACACTGAATAGAAGTTGTCACAGCCTCCGAAAGTGGCAAATATTAATTTTGTAAAACAGTCGAGATTGTATAATGGTAGCATACCTAGTGGCGAAGACGTGACCCATTGAATCCTTGATGTGAACGATATCAAAAGAACCTGGATGACGTTCTCTGCTTACAACTGTACCAACACGACCCAAATTGCGACCTCCAGTAATCATACAAAGATTACCTACAAAAGAATACAACAATATATGAGTAACCTGACATTGCATTGGGAGTGTGGAAGAATCCTACCATGAATAAGCTTGATACTTACCAGGTTCGAATTTGATGAAATCAAGGATTTTTCCGCTAGCAATGTCGACTTGGACCGTATCGTTAACCTTGACCAATGGATCAGGGTACCTAATTGTTCTTCCGTCGTTCGTTACCAAGAATGGAACTCCCTTGGGCCCAGTCTGCACCCTCCTGACCTTGCTAAGCTTGTACTATTTGGAAACAGAAACATTAATTTAATTAATTTCAGTCCACTTCCCCATTACATGAATAGCGTGGTAAACGTAACATTATGGATCAGAAAGTACAATGAATTCATACTATTCATAGGATTATGCCTGAAATACTTTAAATCATCATATAACAGCGACAGCGTGATGGATAGTATATAAAACTTTGATGAATAACTAACCTTAGCTTCCTCTGCAGTGATTCTATGGATGGTAAAACGTCCCTTGACGTCGTAAATAAGACGGAAGTTTTCTCCTGTCTTCTCGATCTCAACAACATCTACAAAAAAAATGGAAGAAAAAAAAATTAAAATCTTTACATTAAACAGTTACACTCATTTCTACTCTGTCAACAACTAATTTTACTAATTACCCATGAAACCAGCCGGGTATGTTGGGTCAGTCCGGATCTTTCCATCAACCTTCACAAGCCTCTGCATAACAATCTTCGTGACCTCAGCCTTGGTCAAACCATACTTCAGCCGATTACGGAGGAAAATCACCAAAGGAAGGGATTCCCTCAACTTATGTGGACCAGTGCTGGGTCTTGGTGCATAGACACCACCAAGTTTATCCAACATCCATGCTTTAGGAGCGTTTAAACGCTTCAAATGCTTCTTTGGACCTCGAGCCTAAAATCATGAATAAAATCCACATTTTACCAATCCGCTTTCAACACAAATTCACCCTTTTCAAAATCAACTAACAGCAATTATAACTAACAATTTAATTCTCCTACTTTTCAACTCATTTTTATTTTAACAAATAAATAAAGTCGGTCTCAAGTCTCCTCTCCCACATCACAAACCCTACTGCTATCCTTATCACGACAAGACTAAAACTAACCCATCAAAAATGCACACCAGACCGACTCCCCCATATTTTTATTAAATTTCTGGATAACTGCTCTCCTCAACTATTTCAAAACAACAAACAAACGTCAATGCAATTAAATTATAATTAAAAACTTACCATGATGAAGAACTGCCAGAGGTATTTTAGTAGATACTTAAAGTCTCCTCTCCGGTGAAAACGATGATGATATGAGAAAGAGCCACAAGAATTGTCCGCAATCTGCAGACCAGCATGCACAAGCGGCTTTGGATCTTTGTGTATTGGACAAGAGTGGAGTCCGAGATGCAGGTAGCATGCATAGAATAATTCAGATTTTCCCTTCCGTCGCACAAGATCCAAATGTTCAAGTTGAGGAGGACGTCAGTAGAGAGCGGTTGCAACCTTGTTTTTATGTGAAAGAAGCTAGTGTGCCTAGTGACTGTGTTTACGTAACTTTGTGGGTGGTCTTGGTATGATATATATGCTGTAGGAAGGAGTTTGTTTTAGGTATTTTTCATTGGGTTTGTTGTTGTCGATGTGGATAGGATAGCCATTGTGCAATATCAGATGAGTTGATATTTTAGACGCTGAAGGGAAACAATTGAGGAAGTTTAGCTACAACTCAAAGCATTCTAGATTTTTTACTCTTTGGGAATATTTGTTGTGAGTGTATTATGATGATAAGAACTACTACCTGAATTCAAGGTCAAGAGGAAATAACTAAAATATTTAAAGTTTGAAATATTGGATAACGTCTAGAGTCTGCTTGAAGCTGATATTCCGAAGAAGACAACAAACAGCGTAAACAATTAAAGCTGTATTAATTATCGCCATCCACCATTGACTTGACTATCAGCAAAAAGTTCTTTGTCAGACTTTTTTAAATGCAGTTTTGAATTTAATCAACTAAAAGAAATTACGACAAGTATTGAAATACGTTTACTACAAACAACCAAAGGCAAAAGAAGATAAAGTGCATTGACTGACTGACTGACTAAGAGCACTAATCAGTGAAACATAATCAAGACGATTTCAGTGTCTAATTCAGAAACTGGTGACCTTGATCAAGTTGAAGGTTCAACTGGCTAGCGATTGCTGAAATCTCGAGCAGTGCCCAATTTACATTGCATACATATTCACTACTGATTGCCAAGTGCCCCCTCAAAGTCAAAGTACGTGCTAGAAGTTGACCTGTAAAGGAAAAGATTTCCCGAAAAATTCGAGCCGTTTCATTCATCTTGAACATAAACTGTATGTGTGCATTTTACATCAACTGTCAATCAACTAACTGCAAGACGCGAATGATCAAAGCGCACCACCTTGGCGTCTAAAATCGAAGTGAAGCAACTGCCTACTACAGCATCTACCTTTGTACATGGCACAGAAGCATCCAAACCAAAAATTAGATATCCAAGCAACTGACGGACATAGTTTTTTGGTAAATTGAAAGACCTATTATAAGCTTAGAAGTCTAAAGTAGGTCATTGGATAAATCAATTTGCCGTGTCAGTAACTTTCTAATTTCAACCATTGTTTTGTCATTTCAGAAAGCCATTGCAGAGTGCAACGTATTCAATCTTCTTGAAGCCAACAAGCAAACATTCGTTATCAGAAAGCAGATAGTTGGAATAAGCATTACTTGAACTAATCAACGGAGTCTCAATCTCATCTCAAAGATCTCGTTGGAATTTTCATTCTTGAAAGTTGAAGCATAGACTGAAACTTAAGATACAAACATGTCCGATCCACTTTCAATGTCCCTAGGTAAGAGTTGTGCTGTAATGTAAGCACAATATATGCAATAATACACTGAAGGAATAAAAATGTAATTGTATTAACCTCTAATCTATAAATATTGTTATGCAGATGATATCATCAAATCCCGGAAGAAAACTGGGAAACCATCATTTGGTCGTGGTGGTCGAGGAGGTGGAGGTGGCCGCGGCAGAGGACAGATGCGTCCAAGCGGTCGCAATAACGTTGCCTATAGTGGCGGTGGCAAAAGAGGTGGTGGTGGCCAAAACTCCTATCGTGGGACGAACGGCAGCCAATGAATAATGTACGATAATCTAAACGGTCATCTGATCTCATCCGGCATCATGAAGGACCTCCATAAAATCTATCTGTCATAAAAATTAAAATGGAAAGATGATGCCAGTCGCAGCCCCTAGCAATGTCTGTCAAGCTACCCAAATTGTGCAAGTCATGGGCATTTGATGGCATCATTCGTATGCCTCATGCCAATATTTCATGAAAACATGTGGAGCCCCTAGAAAGGTTGTATAGCAAGCATCATGAGGTTGACTCGTTGACTGTGTGAAAATGTCAACAACAGTCGCAGTCCGAAATCAGAACGTATTTGTTTCCAAGCCTCCACTTCACATCCTGAATTCTCGATGCTGTAATATGCTATACTTTATCTGCACAAAAAGGCTAGTCAGTCAGTCTACATTCCGTTGATTTATTCCGGAATTGAAGACACACGGAATCGCCAATGTCGGCATATTGGCACTTGCAGATTGTATGTTTTTTATTTGAAGCACAAAAGCAAATTGAAACAAGTCCTTTTGGCGTTGGGAAAGAGATTGCAGAAAGCATTGGAAGAAGAGCGCGGTGCAGTGGTGGTCATATTTCGTTCGTTCCATTCTTCATATCTACCGATCAAGAGCTGTCTCTGTCTTAAGTGTATTACTTTTACCAGTTTCGGAGCCAGTGTTCTTGCAACATCATTTAGAGTTAATTTGTGCTTTGTTAGGCTAGTAAAGCAAGTATCTTGAGAGTGAATGTTTTGTTTGTTTCATCATGAAGGTTCAACAAAGAAGAGGAAATCGTGGGTATAATAGTGGGGGTGGGCGGAACAGACAACAATTTGTTGCGGTAATTTTTATCTGTTGGGCAAAGTGGATGATAGTATTTAATTCCCCCCACGGTGCAGTGTTTTATGTGATGAAATTATTGGTTTTAGGCTGGACCAAGTACCCCTCGAGGAAATCAACGCTATCGTGGAGGCGGTGGACAAGCGCAGAATCGGCGGCTTAGTGTTCAGAAGAGAAATCGCAATCCCAACCGGCAGCTGAGACGTGGCGGAGGGCAAGGTCTTTCTAGACAACAGGGAACTCCTAATCAGCGGTATTTTAATAACGTGGCTGGACGTGGTGGTGGCGGTGGAAAACTCAAACGTAACAACAACATTGGTCAACGAGTGCGACCTCAGAAATTAAACATTTCTGCTCATATATTAGCTCAAAGGTCATTGTTAGCTAGTAAGAATTCCAAGCGAGCAGTTATGAAGTTAGCTAAAAAGCGAGTTCAACGAGCCAAGTTGTTGGTTTCCAAAAAGAAAGCAGTTGCCGGAGTCGCTGGTGGAGCTGGAAAAATTAAGAACTTGGTAAGGTCTAAACATTCATACTGTGACACCGTATGCAGCAACTACACAGTAACTGTTAAGCTTCCTAGTATGAAATTCAATTAGTTTTACAACAGTATATGTTTATTATTACTTGCTTTGTATCATCAGATGGCTGACAGTGGTAGAGTGGCTTTAGGAAGGAATGGATTTGTAACCGTACGTAACACCAAAGCAAAGAGAATGGAACGAGCTCTCGTTCAGATGAAGATAGCAAGAGCACAACAAGCCAGAAATAGAATCTCTCCACAACAAACACAGCGGACAGTTAACCTACCTGGTAGTTCAGGAATGCGAAACAGACCGAGGAAGCCCAGGTATAAAAACCATTAATATCTATTTTTCAAGAAATCGAAATGTCTAAATTTGTTATAAAATGATTTGGGGGCTCATCTCTTATGTTTCTTGTTTATAACAGAAATGTAATGGCAGCTCCTTCACGTGCTGCTGACTGGAATACTTCCATTGTGAGGACCATGAGAAATGACTTGGTAGATGTGATGGCTTCTGGCCAGTTGGATCCAGAAATTCAACAAAAAATCGCGTTTATTCAGAGTCGTTCTAAAAGTGATCGCGCTCCTGTTATGCCGGATTTCAAAGCGCCTGTAACAACTTCAAGAATGAAGCTAAGTGATCGCTTTCGTCTTCTGAGAGATCAGTAAATTCAAGCAAACTCCAAGAAGAGCGGGCAGGCTTCTTTGTGGAACTCTTCGAATCAATATTAATCGCAATACACGAAGTGACACACGACTTTAGTTTGATACCGAAATGCGATGGCATATTGTCTTTAGGTTTAACAATATTAGGATATTATTACTATGTACATACATACATAACCCATTGTATGTAATTTTTACATTTTTCTTCAATTTCTTGTTGTCGGTCTGGTTAAATATAAAAGTGTAAGATATGTTTTGAATGAAGAATGAGATTTCTTTATTGTGAATAGGTGAAACGAAGTGTTTTGTTTTTCTTGATTATCTGTATGTTTCATATTGTTTCAAGTTTTTAGCGCATGGAATGAATGAATTTTTGATGATATTTGAATGGTTATGTAAACATCATGTAAAATGCGAATAGTAGTTTCCTTATTAGTTTATAGATTAGTTAATAGGTTAGTTATTATAATAATTTATAAATACTACCAAGCATCACTCGATCATAATATGTTGTTCGCACACGAAAGAAACGTCAAGTTGGTTTAAAACGATGTAGTGTATTTAAGCTGTGCACTTGTGCAGGCATGTTAAGAATTTCTAGTTGCATAAAAAATATTTGTATATCTACACAAAAGTACACATTTAAGTACACATCAATCCAATCCAAAGTAAAACTAACGGAATAAACTGATATAATATATAATGATATGGCTATTATTATACACTATTGTGCAATTATTAAAATATTTCATTTGCTGTAATAGGCAGTACGGGTTTGGTTATTTTGATGATTCATGACATATACCCAATAATTCTTGCGCAAGTTTAAAGGAAGAGGTCGGTCGCGTGTCGGGCCCACCCACACTGGAATGTATTTCCAAGGATGCATGAATACCTGATCTGATCCCATGGAAATTGAATGTGCATGAATGTTCTGAAGCAAAAAGCATTTTTGACTGGCATAAGAAGTAGTTTGTAAAGAGGAACAAAATAAATTCACCAAAACTGAAGTGAAGGTATTTGTAGGAGGGTGTCGGTCGGTACTATTACTGGATCTCAATTTTATATACATCGGGTAAAATTTTCATATAGAACTAACGTCATGTATTGGTGCATGATAGAAACTTTGAATTCAAACTAAAGTAAAGATTTGTATGCTTTAGAAGTAGAAGAACTGTAACGCATACTTGAATCAATCATAGTCAAACATGGCTGCCTGTGCGCCCTGTCCCGCTCCCATAAATATTTCGGTTCAAATGGCATCATCTTCTCCAGCTCAGAAACGATGTTCGAGAAAACCTTCCAGAGCTTCTTGCAGAGGTGGGGGAGATTCAGCATGCAATGGCAGCCGTCAGGCATCTGCAAGTGGATCCCGTCAAGATATTCCAAATTACATGAAACCTCTGTCACGAACTCCAAGCTATTCTGCAAGGATAAATATTAGCGGAGGAAATACATGCTGCCCTGGCCATCCCCGCCCAGATTGTTGCAAAGTTCCATGTTGTGAACCACCACTGCCTCGCTGCCCTCTTGGGATTTATGCCGAACGGACGCAATCAGTGAAGCCAAACCGTACATATGAAGCACCAGAAACGAAGTTTCATGATTTGTCTACCTACAGGGAACACTACTTCTTAAAGTGTGGCGAACGTACCAAATCTTTCAAGCCTGCAAAGACTTTTGTTCCTTCAGAAGCTCCCTTGGATGGACTCTCAACGTATCGGGAAGCTTATCATTGCAAGCCTCTGGCACCAAAAGTAATTCCACCATGGAGTAAAAAAGCAACCTTTGATCCATCTGGTGCTAAAATGGAAGGAGTCTCTCAATACCGATTTGACTACAAAGGATGCATGGCTCCTCGTCAACCCTCCTTCAAGCCTGCCAAGACATTTGAACCATCGGATGGGAAAATGGAAGGTCTCTCAACATACCGAACTAATTACATTCCATATTGTCCTAGGGAATATGACTATGCACGACCTAAACAGACCATGAAGCCAATCGGAAGTCCTTCATGTGCCCCAATGGAAGGGTTGTCAACATATCGTGGAGACTACTATCCTAAATGCATGGTCCGGACTAACAGCATGAAACCAAATATCAAACCAAGATTTTCAGATGCCAGGATGGATGGTGTGACAACTTACAAGAATGACTATATTCCTTTCCATTTCGAAAAATGTCCAGGGCCTTGCATTCCAGCTCAGATATATGATGAATGCTACCCTAACCCGTGCTTATTTGGATGCTCCGGAGATGGAGATAAAAAGGAACCCGATGAAGAATGCCCTGATCCTTGTCCACCTCCTCCAATGTGTTGTGGACCACCACCACCTTGTGGGATTTGTGATCCCTGTGGACAACCTTTCCCTTACACTGTGGGTACTGCTGGCAAACAAATTCAGGATTGTTGTGACTGCCTTAACGATCCACCACCAGAGAATAATGAAGAAGAATGCTAACTACTACTGTAATGAAGCGACAGCAGAAAATTTGTTCGTCCGATTCTCATTCTACATATTAACAAAAAATCCCTTCACAAGAGTAATTATGTAAATCACTTATTGTTTAGTCATCAATAATACAATTTGGAGATTAAGAATTGAAATAAAAACTGAAAACTAAATTGTAAAATATTCATACATTTACTTTGAATGAATGAAGTTGAATCAAATCGGGACTATGACTAATTTTAAGACAATCATTTCGGACTAGTTTATAAGCTGTACTGATTTTAATATAAATCTTTCATACAAGTATATTTACAAGGGAAATATCTTAGTTTGACAAGTTCTTAATAGTTATTACATCGTGAAGAGTAGAAAATAATATTATTATTAAAGATTCTCAACAAGAGACACACTGGACACAATTGCTTTTGCTTGGAACTTTTGGAAGTAGGAATGGTTAGTAAACATGGACCATTCCATAAGCAAATGTCCAGCATAAAATGTATGTGAATAATGAGCCAAAAAATCCATTCAATAAAATCGCCTTCCGAGACGTAAAATACCGTTGATAATTAGCTCCTGCCTTTGCAATCAGAATCAACCACATTCCAAACATCGCAATAAAATAGAAACCGAAGCCGTAGAGCGCTGTTAGTCCCAAAACTCCAGCTCCCATTCCAGAGAAGACTGCTGAACAAGTTCTGGTATATTCAACAACTGCTGCATTGTGCTGAATGGCTCCTTGGTTATAGACTTTCGTCTCTCCTCCCTTTTCCACCGTCACAGTTCTAGTTCGTTGCATGATGGACCGATTCCAGACTATAAGAGATCTTTTACTTATTACAAACTAACTAGTTAGTAACTAGTTATGACTTCCTTCCAAAAGCCACGTATGACTGTTTTCCTAGAAAAAAAAACAAATTAAAGTTATAATATTCCAATATTTCCTATACTTATTAAATTAAAAGGTTGATCACTGACGTAGTTTCAAAATGTAGAAATGATAATGAAACCTGAGGATTAAATGTACACTTACCCAGTATGAGTGCAAGCAACAGGAGGAAGTTGGTGATTTAAAAACGATGAACAACAGCAATTCAATGCAGTAATTAGTTCAGTTTGATACTAAACGCTCAGAACCAGATGATGGAAACAGAAGGGAACGAAAGGAAATGAGCCTAAATGACAAGGATAAAAAATGTACAGATCTTTCATGTGTTTGCTTTTGCTCACTGTGTATAATATTTTATCAACAGCTCGTAGCACATATACTGCCCGTTCTTATATTCTCATCTGTATGAGACACGGCGCAAAAGTTGAGTTTTCGGCAACAAGCAAATAAATGCACGTGTTGACTTGTGTCTGAAAAAAGTGTCCTCAAGAAGAGTGAAGTGAAAGCACTTTTTAAGGAGAAAGGTCACACATTGAAACAACTCAACAACTGGAACCTGGAATTGACTCCAAAGGTAACTCGATAAGATGTATATAACCTACAAAGGGTGAAACCGTGAAAGGATCAATTAATATGATATTTGATTTTAGTCTAACAAGAATGATGTTTCAATTTTTGTTAGTTTGCTCAAAAGCAGCCAGATTTAAGTGGGCTTTAATTTAAATGTCTTGATCGAACCATTCATCAGTAATCCAAGGTTCAGACACCGAAACACTTTAACTATGACGCTATCCAAAATCAGCTTTGTCGCGGACACTGCGACGGGCGAAATTGATATGAATTCTGAGGACGATGCTCCTGGTAAATTTGATGATTAACGATTGTTGACAGTGTTTTGAATCATTTACGTATTTATATTCAATTGTTGATTGTTACCGATTTCAGATCAAGAAGCTGAGAAACTTGTTGAAGACGCATTAAACGAGACAGAACCACCGCTGAAGAAAGTTAAAAGGGATTTGGTGAAGGAAGCAGAAGAGGAACTGAGAGCTCATGACGAAATTTTGAAGAGTTTGGACCTTTCTGTTAATGAAAAATTCAAGAAAGCAACCGACTTTTTGAACTCGTTGTTTGAAAATAATATAAATACTCTCCAGTTTGAAACAAACTTTGCAGAATGGTGTAAAAGTACCTTGTTGTCTTTGTTAGATGAAGTTAGCAATACCTCTGAAGAGTATTATAATTTTTTATGTAGCGTGTTAAAGGTAGCTCCTACAATATTTGAGTCGGTTTGTGAGAAGGTTTTGTCAATTTCATTTGTGCGTCATTGCTTCAGTGAAGAGTGCGACTTGGCTTATAATGTGTTCATGGAGAAACTTGCAAACACTTTTGAAAGACTGAGAAGGTTTCCAAAACTGATTGCAAAACTGTTGTGCTGTGTCAGAGAAAATATTGATAAATTGAATCCCAGTACAGAAAGTGCTTCTGGGAAAAGTGCAAAGCGGAGAAAAAGCAACGTTTTTAAAAGTTTCGAAGTAACCATCAAGTTTATTTTATCAAAGAATTTTATCAACGCTTACAGCTCCATTGTAAGCATGCTGCCCGTAGGTCAAATAATTGATTTGTGGAAGACTTTGCATCATAATTTGGAAGAGGAGTGTATTAAGAAATTTGATTCAGAAACAAGTAAGAGATATTGTATTCACGACTTTATTGCTCTATCGGATTGTTGGTTTTAAATTAACAGATTAATTTTTTTTTGTTTTATTGTATAAAGAAGATTCATCAGTGTACTTTCTCCTATCCGTGGTCGGGGAACTGATTGTAACCTTCCTGAATAATATTAAAGTTGCGGACTACGCCGTTCCTAACTCTACTGTAGAAAAGGTATCGGAAATGATGCAACGGTTAAAAGAACATAGCCTTGTTCAAATCGGCAAAGAAATTTCCAGGACACATGTAAGTTAATTTCAAATTTTTGTGCTTTCAAATGTGCTTCTGGTTCAAGTATAATCGCATTGAATTAAGCATTGTAAGATTGTAACATTTGAATTTTTTATTTCAGGATATTAACTGCATCCGCTACTTTTTAAAACTGTCAAGTGCGTGGGGAAACCTACATCAAATCATGGTTTTATACAGCCAAAACTATCGTCACGAATTGCCAAACGTGCCTGCAGATTTTGTTGAGGCTGAAGACTTGTCCCTTCTATTTCCGTACTTGTCGAGCGTTGAATGGATCGCGTTGTGGAAGGCTATTGAGAAAAGTGAAGATAATATTAATTCCCACCTCATGGTAAGTAAAGAACTAGAAAAGAGGAGATACTAATCATATTTGCATGTATAGTGAAAGGCATGCTGAATGGTACGCATGTAATTAGTTTGGTTTCTTCGTGCTTTGGTGTTGATGTTGCATTGTTGACTAAATTATTGTAACTTGGAGGGAGGAGGTCATGAACCTAAAGAGCCACTCATAGAATTTATTCATACTCAAGCAGTCATGAATCATGACGAGTCATGTGGTTTTAATTTAGTATAATTTCAATTCTAATTCTGTAGAAATTGAATTATATGCAAATTTTTGTTTAATTCAAAATTTGTCACTTTTGATTTTCATAGGTAAATAGTAAAAGTTATTTCTCTTGTCTAATGCATTGTTTGATAACGAAAGTTGTGTGGCTAGTGTCAAAATTTAAATAATATATGCTATCATTGCTATCTGATCGCATTGCATATTTAGACCACAACAATGATTTGTAGTAACAATTGTAAGGTCAAGATCAGTAGCTTGTTTCAAAACTTTGTTCAAGTCATCGTAAACAAACAAAAGGAAATTGAAATGTACAGACTAGTAGAAAGCAATATTATAATATGGTCATATCCGTCCTTAGCATCGTAAGCTACGACCACTAGTGAGTGATAGTCAAAATTTCGATCATACCTAGGTAGGTTTCTCAATAGGTAAGTACTACTTACTTATTGAGGCATCATGATTTGTTTACGCATGGTTCAATGGGTTAACCATAAAAAGCAATTTTGTAGGTGTAAGTGACATGATAAACCATTGTCTTTTCAAGAATGGTATCAATATTTATTGTTTTTATTTGTCGAACAGTGGTAGCAGCAGTGCCACTTGTTTTTGATGACACTAATGTGATGAGCAACAAATTGAAATCATGTATTTCAAGTGCTAATATGAATGGTTGCTCTGCTCAGTGATATGATATACGATGGTAAAGTCGTCCCGTATCTAAAAAGGAGACGTAGTAGATGAGTCAGAGGAAAGGAGTTCATCTTCGAATGCTGCTGCGGTTTGATTATTAATGTGTCAGTTTTGACGTAGTAATGCATATTGATTATGGGTGTATCATCAACTGATTGATTACCTACGTTTACAATGATGTGTACCTTCATTTCTATATCTTTAGAGAATGTATAATGCTGTAGTGATCAAAAGCTCATTTCGAATCACACCTTTTTTCGGAATGAGGTAGAAACTTTCCTATTTTATACTTTGCATCGTGGCTATCGCCTATTGAATTCAAATTAGAATATAAAAGGAAGGGATTGATTTGTTAGTGACTGACAAATTTCGTTTTATATATGTTCATTGATAGAATATCCTTTGATATCTCTATCATGGTGTGTTGAGGTATGGTGTATTCTACACACGAATAAATTGACTTGTTTGACGGGCTTCTTGAGTGATACTGTTATTGTGATCTGCATGAAAGGAAGTTTTATTGACTCAGTTTTTTTGCAAACAAAAGGTTCATATTCCTCTTTATTCTAATTCGGTCAATAAATGCAAATGCTTCCCTCACGTAGTTTGAATTTTGAAATATGATATATATATGAAATACGTTATAAGTAATATACATGCATGGCTTTAGGCAACTCTTGTTAAGTTGAGGTAGGTGTATAAAGTGAAATGTGAAGTATGCAAATAAAATGGAAAATGGGCACATCATCAACTAATTCGCATCTATGAGATCTATTGCTTACACCAACACTATGATATATGAAAAATGGTTTATGGCTACTATAGCCAAACACATCATTATTCATGGTAAATGAGGAAAAGGTATGACAGGCGTGTTTTATTGCAGTTCAATAGCTGATAGCGTGGGCATAAAAGTGACCAGCGTTTCTTTGCGGCTTTGCTCATCAGTAGCAGCATAATATTCAGCTTGGCACTTGCTTTTCATTACTGCAATGAATTTATGAATGACTACAAAAACTTTAGCTTCTTAAATGGTTTTCAGAACAGAAGCGTAGTGTAATTTTAAAGCATTCGAGTTTTTAATGAAGACGACTAATATGAATCGACAGATGAATGTGGAGTATAAAATTATAATATGCGTTATGCTTCCAGGTCGGTCTGGTTGCTTTGAAGCTGAACTGGCTTGCTCTGATGGAGCAACGACAATGTGAGTCTACGGAAGAAACTCTGTTATTAGAAAATGACCCGGATAATTCGGTGAAAGTCAACCTAAAACGGAGCACCCAAGCCACTGCTAAGTTCGTGTGGAATCTTCAGCATTTACTAATCAAAGGAAAAGATAGCTGCTTGAACATGTCAAATGAAAGTATCCTGCATATTGCATCCATTTACATGGACCATGAAGAGCTAGTTGGTTATGCAAAGACATATCTTGACAGCATTGTTCTATCCCATGCTTCTCTCGATGCTAAAATAACGCAAGAAGTTCAACGCTATTCTACTATTACGTTTCATGTTGCTCTTGTTATGGAGGCTCTTCATGAAGGATTACAACAAGTTGAGAAGATGCAAGTTATGAAGCGTCGCATCAAAAAGTTTTTACAAGACTTTCTGAGTCCAGCTTTCAAAATCAATGTCTTGCAAAATATAACAAGACATGAAAAGATGGGGTCAGGAGAACTTCAGAAAACTGTAACAGAAGCAGTAAAAGTTGTTAATGATTTGATGTCCATAAAATTAACAAAGGAAGAAGTAAACGACAGTTCGGATCGTCCTCCAGTATTGCTGAAAGGGATCATTTCCTTTATAAGCCAGCAAGAGTTAGGACAGTATCCTAAACCCGTAAAAAGTATGATATTTCTTGGATGTGCGGTCATATTTACAGCGCTAGTTAATTGTGAAGATTATAAAGGCATTGTCGAAGACTTGGTTGTTATATTGAACGAGTGTGGCAAGAAATCACAGGGGAATGAGTTTTTGTTCCATATCGGATGGGATAATATGTTTGAATTAGTGCGAAGAAACGTAGAATTCTTGTCTCCTGAGTCAATCAAAAGAATGTGTTCGCTGGTATTGGAAAATATTTATTTGTCTCCTAAAACAACAAGTCAATTCCTAGAGAAGAATGCGAAGGCTACTTGTGAGGATTTTGAGCTAACAACTCCTTTGGGGCAACTCAGTCTTGCTGTTATGGAATACATTTTGCAGGTATGTGGTCTACCAAGTTACTCATGTTCCTGTTTTCCTAGAGTAAAGTTTACATTATCGCTCTTTATTCTTCAATTGCTTTATTGCTAGTTCACTTTCGTTTTCTTTTACACCCAAGTCCGCTAATCGATACAAGCTTTTTCGTTTATATGACTCTCATAATAGGAAGTGGAAGAAACTAAAGCGAAATCAACCCCTATGATTCTTAACCACGCCAAGGAGTTAACAAATACTGCGGTTAGCAAGCTGTCAGATGGCTCAGTCATCACTGAGCTTCATAGCCTAATTCGTGCTTTCAAGAAACAAAAAAAGAAAGGTGCAGCAGTAACAAATACCGCAGCATCCATCTCCTTTGTTTCATACGTGATGCACACTTGCTATTTATTGCTGAAAGGGAAATCCTGCATGAGCAAAGAAGATGCTTCAGAGTACAGTGTCATTGTCCTTCCTTATTTGAGATTTGCACTAGACTTTTTGGAAGCTGTCGAAACCGGCGGTTATGGAAAAATAAAAAGCGATGAGAAGTTGCAGTTGGCTACGCCTTTATTTAACTGTCGTCGGTTTTCTATTGAATCTTTGAAGTCCTTTGAAGAATTCCGTTCAAAACTGCCTGATGAGTTTCTATTAAGGATGTGGAATTGCTGCATGATGAATTTGAAAATGGAAGATGACAATTATGACAAAGAGTTTGAGAAAGGGCTTTTGAAGCGACTCATTGAAGTTTCAAATGAAGTGGAGTTTCAGGCAATATGTGATTCCATAGTTCAGCAGCTAGTAAGTCATAATTATAATTATTATTACATTAGTACTAGTACCATCCTCTTCGTTAAACCGGCGAGCATACTGTTGCCCACAATCAACATTTTCATTGTTTTTCCTTACAACAGACAAATGATGCATCTGAGTTAACGCTAGCAGCGAATCTGTTAAATATCTTAATGGAAGCTGAGATTTCTGCGGAGAACAAGAAACCTCGTAGGATGACGGTGGAAATGTGTTTGCACAAGTATTTGGAGCATATACATTTGTGGCAAGATTCAGATCAAGTAATTCAAGTTGCAGCTCCGTACATTGAGTTTCAAACCAAGTTACTGAGGAGAAGAAAGGTTCAGTTTTATGGCAATGTTTTTAAAAATCCAAGCAATTTATTGAGATCCGTTATACTAACGAGTACTGTGTTTAACATTAGCCAATGGGTAACCTCAATACGTTGGCCGTGAGCATGTTGTCCATAACTGAGCTTCCCCTTACCAAAGTTGAGGATGTGAAAACGTTTAGCAGTCTTTTCTCTTTGGCAAGCGAATTGATGAATGCAATGACTGTCCATCGTCTGGATGTGATATCTTATCGAACACATGTATTTTTACAGGTATGAGCAATTCTTCTTTTTAATGTGAAATCGAGTGTATTATTATAGTCAAGTAGTATTCCCTCACATCTTGTATCATATTTATAAAAGCGATGTCAATGCTAATGCTAAGCATTATTAGAGCAAATTCTAAAGTGAAATGAATGTTTTTTATCTGCGGACGAATAGTAAAACCATACACTTGTTGGGTTACAGTATGTCAATCCCAGCTTGACTGGTTGACGTTTTGATGTCAAAATGAAAGTTGATGTAAATGTTATGACGGGCTTGCTTTTATTAGTGCTTTCAGTTCTTAGTGGAGAACTTGGTGAAGAAGGCAGACCAGAAGAATAAGCTGACCGACGGAGAAATTTATGATCTACGTCACTGCGGACATTGTATTGAAAGGTAAACAAAGAACAGCATTATGAAGCATTAATCCTTTCAATAATTAGTTTTTGTATATGGTTAAGTTGATGCATGCATACTTGATGCGTCGCGAACTCATGCTCCATTGTTAATAATAAACTAGTAAAAACGCCAGTTTAAAGATACGTTTGTCGTTTTTATATAGGATTTGCCAATCAACAAAATTAGGTCGACAGGAGTTTACCCGTGTTTCGCCTTATTTGGTGGTAGTTTTATTACAACAGTTTGAAAAAATAACTGTATATCCAGCTGTTAAGGTAAGCCAGTAGCAACTTTCAAATTCTTCATTCTAGATTTTCAGATGCAGTAGAAAGTTTAAAAGATACGAACTATATGCATAATTGATTGATTCCAGAATCCGTTGCTGAATGGATGTTACAAGCTATTGGACATGTGCGATGAGAAAGGTATTTCCCATGTGAATTCCATGCTGTCCGCTGGATCACGGGAAATATTCAAAACTGTGTACGAAATGTATAAAAAGTTTTATCGATATAAAGGGAAAGTGTAACCTTGTATTTGACATGTTGTTTTGTTAACTCGTGTATTAAGAAGGTTCAACGTTCTTTGTAAATATGTACACTACGTATTTAAAAACAGGCCTATTTTTGCAATGAATAAAAGGTACTGATGATATGATAAACAATTAATCAAAATTGGTCCGATACCGTGTACTTTTTATTACTCCATCACTCATCAAGTCTATAATATAGCTTATAGTATAGTTGATTTACGATTACTTATTAGAGCATCTGCCTTTGAACAATAGCAGTGAAACCAATAACATGCAAATGAGATGATTAATCAAGATGTAGGACCAATGATGACTTTGTTGATGACTCTCAATCCGTAGTTTGTGAGCAGGGAGTCTGACTTTCCTTAACAAATTCGAATGTAAATACAGCTTACGTTTAGTAGGCTATTGCCTGGGGGCTAATTATGAAAAATAATACTATGGTATGACAATGTCTTATAATAGGGTATGAGCATGAGTAGGTGAATCCAATGTCAATAGCACTGTCTACTATATGCACCCTTTTTATTATTATTATATGGCAATTACAACGCATAACTTTTACTTTCTTTTAATTATTTGTGTAAATTTTCCTTTCGCAAATAATAGCATTTACAAATTTGAACTTGAAAACCCCGATAATAGAAAAAAAATGTTATCCGAGCCTGGAGAAAGTAACTTATGATGATGAAGACATGTTTATGAGCGAAGCTCACTGAAATTGCACAATAATTAATCAGCAATGAAGGCATTAGATATGCTTGTATGTACATTTTGAATTCAAACTAATGTTGTTGCGGTTTGTTCCTAGTTTCATTGCTCTCGAACTTTTTTAACTAAATATTTCCATAAACTCGCCGAGCGATATTGCAAGTACATAAAAGAGTAAATACATAACTGGACATGCATCTTTTTCCAGACTTGCCATCAGACATCACACAGACAAAATGTGGTGATTCTCATATACTTACTGTTCGGCATACTCACTGGAACGTCAATAATATGTAAAAAGTTTAAGCTAGAATAGCTGTTTTACGCAACTCATGGAATACAGCATGTATAGAAGCTCTTCCTCTGCAGCGCTTGGAGAAGCGGAGAGGGTTGGAGTTGGAATTGGACTGGATTGCAGACACGTAAGATGTACATACACATTTGTAGTAAGTAGTAAGATCTGTATTTTATCCATATCTCTCTAGAGAGTTTTCAGCTGCAACTCGTTGATATTGATGCAATAAGGAACGAACCCAAGTTCATGTGGGTTGTATGGATGTTCATGACTGCTGCAGTGTTACTAACTTTACCAAACTCGTCTGCACGGTTTGTCTGTGCACTGCTGCAGTGTTTACTCATGTTAAGTTGTTATCCCTTCCCTTGCCTGTATGAACTCCTTTCTGCATCTCTATGCAATAGTTTGTCGTGCGTAGAATGAATGTATATGCAGCCATCGCATCATGATTTTCTTGCTCTCAGAATTTTTCATACTATGTTGGGGGTTTCCCTTTCAGTCGGTGGTGATCCGTCTTCGTGGTCACAGTTGTGTCGAAGAGTGTGTGATGGCTAGCGCGTGTTGTCGCTTCAATTCATCCCTTTGCTTATTCGCAAGAAAGTAATACAGTGTTAGATCATCTATAATGTACTTTCATAGCATCCGAGAACATGGAACGTGAGCTCATGTAGAAATAGTTTAAAGACATTTTTTATACTCAACTTTGCCATCTGGTTTGTTCCCAACCAGAGCCTTGCTTGAGAGATTAAGTAATTGGAATATTGTAAGAGGACAGACCTCCACGAACCTTGAGGATGAAAATACATAGTATACATATTATCCCTAATTCTATAATTGTCTGTTTGTGTGAGTGACAATGATGTTTCATTCTGCATGAAACTTTTTGGTGCAATGCAATACAAAGCGTGTTGTTTGGATTGGAGTGAGCCCTTGTGTCCTCGACGAAATTAGATATGACTTCCTTAGAAAATGAAAAACAGTACCTTTCGTTTACCTGACGGCCATAAAGTTGTCTGTATAGTCTGTGCCATTGTTGAGGTATTATGCTCGTGTTTACTCTTTCATGCAAATTACCACACGACAACACAATAGAATGGTGTGTACGGGTTCAATGTGACCGTCAAAAAATATGAAGTAATCTAGTTTGTGCATCATCGCACGTACTGGCCCGTTTTGCTGGGAGCTGTGAAATAGTAGTCATCATAATTCGTCTAATTTATTTTGACTGCTTTATGCTCATTTACTTCTTCGTAGCCTTCCCAATGAAAGAAGTTCATCCATGAGTGAACCATTGTATGTAACCTTTTCAGGAACGGTTTATGAAAATTGAAATAAGGTGGATTTTTATTATTTCCAACCAAAGGCAAGGCCAAGTAAAGTACCTTGTGAATGGGCTGTATGGAAAGATGCAAAATACTTGTGTAATGATTTAGTTTCTGAAAGAAACTCATGTGGACATGATCACAGTTAACAATCGTATTTGTTGTTGGATTTAAGGATTTACGGTTGATATCCTGTTCACAGCACTATTTGTCATAATTTATGATACCCGATGTCCTGCTGAAAATCATGATCATTAGCATACTATATTCAGGGCCAAGACCAAGTGCAACATTTTTCGTGTAATACAAGACTTTTGACTATCTCTGTAAGTGTGGTAGTGCAACAAGCAAGCAAAAAATATTGTGATATGAAACGTTGTTCACAAGCTTAGTTTGAGTAAGCTTTAGGAGAAAACACTGAAACTGACTACCGAACCGAAGAAGAAGCTTATAGGCTGTGGTGTGGAAGACAAGTTCGTAACTTAAGCTTGGATTTTTATTGGAACAGGTATGCCGCTGGCGAATTGTAAATGATTACATAAGTGAATCACAGCTTAATGTTCTGTAAATGAAGAAATATGAAATGCTAATTTACTTTTAAGCTATCGTAAGAACATAAAGCTTGAAATACTTTAGTTCTGTTCGTTGTACCAGGTTTAGTTTGTTTGGACTTCTGAACGTTTGCAATACACACGCGAAATATAGGTAGGGGGTAAGAAAAACTTTTCATTCGTATTAGACTACTGCTGGAATATTAAATTGTATGTTACTTGTACTTGCTCTGTTGCTCTTTTAGAGGAAAACTAAGCATAGATACTTCATTAATATTAACCTTATGCATGTTGGTTACATCTCAATTGCGATGAGCGACTACTGGCAGGAAGACATTTATTTCACAAACATGATACAAATTAGGGGGTTTTGTATACAAAAGTTGCTATAATGAGAGCAAAAACTCTGAAATGTTTTGAGATGTTCCTCAGCATAATTGCATGATGCAAGTAAGCATACAAGCAAGACTATGTTAAAAACAACATTCAATGGTATAAATAAGAATCTAACTACTTTCACACACACACGTCATTTGTTGCAATTACCAAAACAAGATCGCATCGCATCGCCGCATTACTCATAATTTATAATATCTTCCGCATATGCATGCTGGAATCTAGAATTATTAGAGTTGCTGTTAGGAGCCAGGAATTCAATGGAATGAATCAAAATACTATAAAAGTCATCTACTTTCTTGACTTTCCATATTTAATTGGAATTTGTGATCTTGTTTGCCAATTCCCGTAGTTTATGCCGAGAGAAGTAAGAATTGCGTGTGGCACTGGCCACTAACTTTTAGTTTCCTTCTGGCCTTTACAATTTGCTAAAGAGCTGGGGTCATTAAGAGAATCGTGAAACACAAATTGTCAGTAAAGCACAGAACAGACTGCAATAGTATAATGTGCATGTATGAGATTTAGCAAATTTTGGATACATCCTTCTAATTGTTTGCTCACATAAGATGATGGTTGGTGAACTGAATGAGTGTTTTTTGTAACCCTACTCCAAAATAAGCTACTGAAAAAACTGTGATAACTGGTACTGGTCTGGTATGGTCGGTACGTGACTGGTAATGTAATTATTGACTAAAAAAGTAGGTAATAAAAATGAGAAATAAATGACCACACAATCAACAATCTATCTTAAATGCTGTGTATGATGTTGTGCTAAATTCTTGTATGCAAAGATTTACGAACAACCTCTTTCAGCAATTCATTACTGCTTTGCATTGAGAGTTTTTTGACACAGGATGTGTTTGTTTGGTGATGATGGACTGAATGATCGAATTTTCAGATTTTCTTCAAGAAATAAATTAATTGTGGATTGTACACACATGATGTATGCAATAAATAAAGCATGACATTTTGCATAGTTCGCAAATGGAACGTTTAATAGTGAAAAATGCAAAATCTGATAGTTGAACCCGCTTTTTTGCGGAAGTATACATAGTCACATAGTCTTAGACTGATTCCGACTATTTGTAAGCTCACCGAAAAACATGGCACGATGAACTTTCCATAGTCCTCAAAACCACAGTTGATGTCACTTTCTTAATGGAATTCATACGGAGATTGGCTAATGGATCTTATACGTGAGAAGTCGACCCTTTAAGGATTAATGTGAATCACAAATACGTTCAGACTGTCCAAAGTTTTAGAAATTATATTCAAAGGTAGAATGCAATACATTCAAGAAGCTAAGCAAATATTGCATATCTTCTTCTGTAACTAAATAGACAACGGGATGGATCCCTTTTTTATCTAGTTCTAAGCGTTCGCGAATTGTGGTTTTGTTTTTGTGTGGTAAACGATGTTAATGATTGATGCACAAATATGCAGTTAGATAAGTGAAGATTGATGAGATATAATGTATATCCAACTCGCCAAAATATTGTACTGTTACCGCATAGAATACAACCTGAATCATATTAAAATTGCATAAAAATGCATTCTTCAATCATGATGAGGTGCTCCCATTAAATTAAATGAACGTTAGAGGAACCAAAACTCATTTAGTTGCAGCTTCTGTAAAATCTATGCATGTATGCAGTTTATTTTTCATATTTCATATCCTTATTCAATCATTCAATTGAATCCACCAAATTTCAAAACAAAACACGTTATTGATGATGACCATAACTTTATTTACTTCGTAGGCGATTTGAGAGCATTAAATTATACATTTAGCTATTCCATTGACCATGTATAAATTCGTTGAGTTTTCATCAGTATTTTATACGGGTACCACATCGAAACGTTACACACGATATGCGATACCCAATAACAATACAATTTTCATAACGGATAGTGACGCTTATATTGTTGTTACTTTGGCTTTGGTAGGGACGAGTGGACATTTTGGCTGAAAAATACACTTCTTTTTTTGTTCCGTCCTAGAACCATTATAGGTAGTCAATTATCGATGAATCCAATCTCCTTGATCAATTGCAAATTAGCATACCCCGTTTTAATCTGAGTTTATTAATACATTAATTCGGGTGCCTTTTGTAAATGTGAATGAAGAAAATACAATTAAGTTTTCGAGTTTTATACCCACTGCATTGCTTGCACCCATTGTGTCTTATTGGCAAAAGAACTGTGTATTGCAACCAGATTTACGGTACTAAATCATTTTGGACCAACTTGAACATGTTGACATCCTTGATGGATATCAAACAAAAAACTTGTAGCCACACGAACTGATTACATGTTACTAGTGCATAGAACAGTGCTCACAGTACCTAATGTGCATTATGTTCGCGTCATAGTCATATAACAGTCATAACATAACATGACATTTATCTAGGTAGACGCTGAGTACATTGCAAACGTGTACTTTTGTTATTTAAGAATTCGCATAAAACACGCATAAAAGTGGATACCCAACGCTAGAATGTGGTTGACCAGACATAAACACATAGCAATTTTTTAAAAAGGAGTTAATAGCCAGTTATGCTAATTGTAATGATTAAACGAAGCATTTTAATG
This sequence comes from Orchesella cincta, assembly GCA_001718145.1. Classification (NCBI taxonomy): domain Eukaryota; kingdom Metazoa; phylum Arthropoda; class Collembola; order Entomobryomorpha; family Orchesellidae; genus Orchesella; species Orchesella cincta. The sequence goes on from LJIJ01000472.1 coordinate 33,198, forward strand.
GTTTAATCTTTTTTCGAATCATGATGATGTCGCCGGTTGCTGCAAGCGGTACTATATCTGCCTACTCAAACTCAGATTCGCATATCAGATATCAGAGATGTACATTTCAATCCACAAAGAGTGAATTTTTTTTTCTTGCTGCATTTGCAATCATTTAAAAAGGTGTTCTATCAAAGTTTTCAGTCTACAAGAGCCGTCCGATGAAATTAAGTACAACTTGGCACGAAAACATGATACTTGAAAAAAACTCTTCAAATAATTCTGCATGCATAGTCAAGTTTACTTGTTGAGAAGACACTAAACACGTAACTAGCTATTCAAAAGTGACAAGGTTGTTGCATGATAGAATGAGTTAATATAAATATTAATTTTCAAATTTTCTCTGTGCACCACACCACATAAGACTACAATTTTGATAAGAAAATGAGTTATGCAAGTTATAATGGACTCTAAAAGGAAAGTCGGACTGACATTGGGTTGAGAAAAACTAGGACCAGGCCAGGACGAGGCGAAGACATATCTCGTGTAGTTTAATAGCAAAAAAAGATACTCATCATGAAATTGACAGTGCACTAGATTGAATTGCGCACATCATCATCAGTTAAAACATACTGCATCTTATATTTATATTACCTTTCGTAGGATACACGCAATATGTAAAAATGCATAAAACGTATTGCATTCGTGTGTAGCATCAAATTCTGAATACCTACCAGAGTGCTTCTTGTGAGTGACAAGAGGGTAGGTAACAACTTGGGTAAAGTCCTAGAAAAAGTTGATTTACCTTAATAGTATCTTGTATCCGCTTTAATTGTAATAATTATTATTGGCGCAGCCCGAAAATATTTACATAAATGATGGTCAATGGATAAAGTCCATGAAAACCGACACTTTTCATGGATATTTTTGTTGTTCCAACAACATGTCAAAAACACAAAGAGTTTGCGGAACAAAAACATTAAATTAAATCATACTGAGTATGACCAACACCATGCAAACATGCAAGAGGAATACAAAGGGTGTCAAAATGCAATTAAAAAATGCTTTTGTCGGACATGCGGTCGTTTTCTTAATCTTTTGAGTGTTACATACGAATCTAAACAACCTTGATTAAATTTGGCATTTTCGCATCAAGGTGAGGGGTTCCTAGCACAATTCATCCATCATGTGTTGGTTTCTTTGGAATTAGGTACATTAAAATACAACTTCTTTAACAGTTAAACGTAAGTATGCAAGTTTTTGCTACTCTTTTCAGGAGGAGGATCCAAAGACATTTGATAATGAAGATCTCCATTTGATGGACAGACATAACTGGATCAAGAATGAAATAACAGCCTACAGGATGTCATCTCTGTGCAAGTTTTAGACATGTGAGTCAACCCATATTACTAAATCTTGTGTGAATTACACCATCAAAGTTTCAATGTGAAAAACAGACCCTCAACTCTTCAGCAGCCGTAACCCAATACTGTAATTTCTCATGTCATCGCAAATATTTTTTTTAATACTTGGGGTTGGATGCCACTAAAGCTCATTGCAAGAATTTTGAAATCATGCACACAAATTTCTCTTGTTCAAACGTATGACTTTTTGTTCAACTTTTAGAATTGGGAAAGATTGATATGCTTTAGCATTAAAAGCAAGGACATTTAATATGGTTAATGAGATTTTATGAGAAAAATATAATATTTCTGCAGGGATAATGTTACTCTCAAGGCTGCTTGTCAACTATAGTGCTGAACCACCCCACGTGCAAATCGGAAGCATACTCACAACAACAATAATTCATCAAAAGTAATCTGTGCTTCGTATATATTTACAACGAAGAAAATTGCTTCTCATCATCAACTTTACTTTTATTTCCCGAAGCGACCAACACTAGCAGCCAATAAGGTATATGTGCATCCATCCATGCCTATTCAAAAGAACAAAGACCAGATGGAATAAGAAAATGACAAAAGATTGAATAAAAATGGCAAAGGGGTGGATGTGGCTTGCATTTCTTGGACATTAGCTATTGCCGTAAAGGGCAAGAGAAAATAAAAGCTTTGAATAAATCTTGATTTTCAATCCTGTATTTATTTTCTTCTGAAGATGATGATGATGATGATACATGACACTCGTTTTGAGGTTTGAAGATTGGTGACAGTGGTGAATTTCGCTGGTGGGATTTTGTTTTGTGCTATTTACCATTATCTTTTGTGTGACAGATAAGGATACGCATGTTTCCCAGTGTTGAATGTTGAAACAAAGAAATATATTGTTTGTAACTGCTCACGCTGTTGCAGCCTTTGATATTGGTAGGTGTGAAGATGAGCTGTGTTGAATAAGAAAAGACTATTTTGCCTTCACAAGAATTCGTATGCGAAGACTGGACTAGCTGAATGAAATTTACAAGACTCTTCATCTCTGAATCTGCTCTGCTTAAATGTAGCCGCAACAGCATACATATTTTCTGTATCTATCAACAAAAAACAAGTCTTATTGCAATTGCAGATTTTTCAAAAGCAAGAGGAAAAAGACTTTAATATAAAAAAGCAAAAGCGACCCTCCCATCATGACCATAAGTGTGTAGCCTATATTATTATTGTTATTATTACTGTACATCGTTCACAAGGAATACCTTTCTGGTGAGCTCAGAGAGTAAAGAGTATCCTTTTTTTCAGACGATACGTATAGTGAGATGTGAGTGTGTGGTACATATGATGATGAATTCCATGCTGCTAAAATATGAAGATGATAAGTGAACGCAACTTTGGATGTTGCTAGTTTGTACATGCTCACCATTAGTGAAACAAAGTACACAGAAATAGTGTTGTTGCAGATGTTGGCAATTTTTTGTGGTGACGCCGATTGAAAGACCAAACACATCTTGCGCAAAAATGAAGATATTATTATTTTGAGAACAGCATTCATTTATATTGTAACAAGATAAGAAGAACTTAACTGTAATGGTGGATGTGTATGAATATATATGAATATAATATTATAGGCAGCTGTCAGAACCGATAAGTGCTTCGTGCATCCTTTTATGTTGTAAGTATAAGACTTGCTACAAGTTCAATAGATTATTTTACCGTTTTATCATCATCCTTTGATAAATGAACAAATAGAAAATGTAGCAAAAAGGGAGACGTCTGAAATTACATCCTTTTTTGACCAAAACTCAAGTTTCAGAAAGTGTTTGTCATATTCCAAACGTTTTGCAATAAGATCATCACTGTAGAGTGCAGTGTGCAACGGGATGATTTCTAAAAGAAGTGGTATGCTATAATAGCTCAAAAGACAGGAATAAAAACGTAACAAACTTTTTCCACTAATTTTTCATTCTGTATGTTTGTAAGAGTTTAGACATCCGATGATCTGACATGTGCAAATAGCTAGAATTACTGATGTATGGAATATTTGTTTTGTGCCGGAAAACAGTTCGTTTTTGGCTTGCTAAATCGGTGTATCGCGTTAGCCTCGTAATGTAACAAAGATTGATGAGTGGAGTGTAACATGAAACAATGTTATTTTAGCGTGAACTTCTCACTTCGCTATTCATATTATCGTGTTTCTCCCCTTCTTCATTATTTCTCTTGCTGACGAGATTCACGACGAGATGAGAGATCAAGAAAGGAGACAACGGGGTGGTCACGGTCACTGGAGGTGTTGTTATCACGGAAGACACGCAACAATGGACAGTATTGTGTAGTCGAAGACTTTATCGTAGCCCCAATTATAACGGGATAGGGAAAGCACACCGCTTTACTTGTGAAAGCATCGATACTAATTGCCCCTCAGCCTAAATATGGAAACCAAGGAGGACTGCGACTCTGACGGGTCAATCTCTTGGGAGGACTTTTATCCTGGTAAGTAAAGTAAATCTATGGAAAATCCCAAAGTTTTTATTAGCTAGACATGCAACTTAAGAAATCAAAACTTTTAGAAGCCTTGCTTAAAAAGGAAAATACTTTCTTTCTCACACTTGAGCTGTGAGTTTTAATGTTAAAAGTAGTTGACGCATGGGGACCTTCAATTCATAGCAAGTTAAAGTTTTTAAGAGTTACTACTTTTAATGTTGAGTCAGTACAGTGCGTATTTCATACAAATCTTCTGTTATACTTACTTCAAGACATATACCATACCACTATCATGTATTCACATTGGAATGAAGTAAGACTAAAGTCAGAATAAAGACACTAGACAACCGTTCTCAAAACTCTGGCAGCACTTCATTTCAGACACAATGGCGTTTATGTACAAAATCAAAAGCTGAGAGAGGGTAGATCATGACATGTTTGTGGCATTTTTGTCTGAATGTATGTGCTCCAGTCAGACAAATAACTTTTGTTCACACAGGCTTTTAAGATGTGTTTCCTTCACTCAAAGTCACTTACCCAAAATCATAAGAAGCTCTGCTTATAGTCTACTTACCCTTCACAAAATTCTAGACTTGATTCAAATGTTTGCATGTGCATGTGCATTTTCTTTTTTTTGTTACTTTTACTTTCTCAGATTAACTTCTTTCCAACAAAAAAAAACCTCACAGACTTGGAGATTTGTAAAGGGAAATTCCCGAAAATGTATATAAAAAACGGAAAGTTCGTGTCATATAATACCAAGTAATGGAAGGATCAGAGTTGGTTCCATTCAAAGAAAAAACCTTTTTGCAAAGGGGAAACCAAGAACTCTTTCATGGGATGTCTGTGCGTATAAGTAATTCTTCTTGGTGTTGTCTGCAAAAACGTATCACATAGGATTTGTCTGTTTAGCTTTCCATCATCTTTCTATTCTTCGAAGGGAGGAGGAAGAAGTACATAAACTGAGATAAAGAGATTTGATAACCCTTCCTCACTACTGGAGTAAATACGTATATACATTCAAATAAATACTCTGCATTGGATTGCAGTATGCATCCAAATTGGTTGGTAAGCACAGAGTTGAAAACATACATTTGTAAAAATGCATGCATGCATGCCAAAAAGCCAAGGGCGGAAGTAAGCAGAGGGAATTCATGCATAAATTCATCCAGATTCTTTGCTCAAATATGCCTGTTATGTTAAATGAATACTCTGGGGCTCAGTTTTTCTGCCATTCCCTTTCTCTCTGTGTCGACGGTTTCTCAGTCTGAAAAAGTGTCAAATACCGGGTAGAAAAGTACAAGAAGCAGACGAAAAAGGGGAGAAGACGTATGGTATATGATGTAGTGGTATCAACAAAACTCCTTGCTGCTAAATAAACCAAGTTACGCAATACATTTCCTCTTTCTTCTGTCTGCTATTTCCTTCCTTATTTCCGTGAAGGAGGAAACTATGACCATATGTACAGGTTTTATAAACCCAGAGAGGGAAGAGAATAAAATGTAGTAAAATGCTCTCCATAGGTAATAGGACGCTTGAGTTTACGGTACGGTACGTTAGTGCTACAACTTTAAATCCAGTTAGATGAATGAAGTACAACAGATAGACAGGAGGAGAGTTAAAAGTCTTTAAAATGATGTTTTCATTTTATCTGAAAACAGCCACATTTCACTTCATCATCATCATCGTCGTTTTATTCTTCTTGCGAGAATACCCATACTCGTAGACCATACAAAGACTATAAGTCCAATTGCTCCGAGAAATGCTAACTTAGGAAAAATCCCTGCTGTATCCTTCTTTGTGTCGTGGCTAATATTCAAAGTTAGTGTTGTTTCTTGAACTATTTCGACTTCTCTTCCATTCTTAGTTCCATATGTAGTCGAATTTTGGGAAAAGAAATCCATGTTTTTCTTGAAATGTCAGCTACCATCACCACCCCAAATTGTAGGGCCCTTGACATGCCTGTGGACAGCGTTCTCTTACAATTGATGAGGTATAGATAAGAAAAAGCATCCGTTCTTGCATTCTCATACCACACAACGACAGGAAAAGCTTATTTAAGCTGTAAAAACAAGTAAGCAGAAAAGTCATCAGGAAAGTTTTTGTAAGGAGAATGAGAACGCTAACAGATGTAGATTACCGCATTTTCAATAACCTCATTTATTCTCCTGTCCTTTTATGACGGGATGAAGGCTCTCAGTTCTCACTCGCCGATGTATATGTAACGGGAAGGTTTATAAACCCGGGGGAAAGGTAGAATAGAATTAGAGCACACACATATACGGGCTTCCGGTCATAATTTCGTTAATGCATAAATAAAGTTCGTTAGCAATGATCAATACCAATGAATGAAAGAGCCGGATAACTGCTTTATTTTAGTTTTCCATGAATCGGGAAAAATCCGGAATACCAATAAGAGAAGTACATAAAAAAGTATATGTTCATTACAACTGATTGTAAGTCAATACGGCATAAATTGCGGGTAAAAAATTGTCTATTCATTCACAAAATAGAAAAAACATATCCACACTCACATACGCGTGAATATCCATAAAAAATACAGTCCGGGAGGGTTGCAGTTGTAACTTTGTAACAAGAAACCTACCACAGTCTTTGCATCTGGATATTCTCGGAAACGGGAGTTTTTCTTTCTTTTTTCCCCAAAGTTTATTATTATTCAGCCTGTAAACTTTCTTTCAACGTTGCACACTTTATGTACTGCTCCTACTTACTTTTTATATCTTACTTATTATTATAATTTGGCTACTATGTACGTACGTACTCTCAAGCTTTTTATGACACAACCAATGTTGCTTATGCAGTCTTGCCATGCAACGAATAATAATGATGCAATAATAATAATATGTAGTGGGGCATATATAGAAATAGACTTTTACTACTTGCTGGATATATTGCGTTACCATTACTTCATGAATGTTTCGCTGTATATATGGAATAAGTACCGGCTTTCAAAGTAAAAGGTCCAGACATGCTTATACCGACTAATAGCATAATCTACGATACCATGTTCCCTGCTTGCACTGAAGATAAACAAGTGTATACAGATATACGGTTACGGTATCCTGCATACGAAGAATAACAAAATGTAATCATCATGATGTGGACTGCACCCGGCTTTGAGCTGTGTTTGGGTGCTATGTTGTTGTGTTGTTTAACGCTTGCGTCTGTCTTCTACAATACGCACAAAAGCATTCTTATTTTTTGTTGCTCCAGTGGAGAATGTGCTGGAATAAGGCTCGTATAGCAAGATTATATACGAGCACCCTTGCACTTATATAGATTATATTATGCAGAAGAAATGTACGTGCGTATTGGTGATAGTGACATTGAAAAAAGAGAAAGGCTGTTTTTCGTAAACCAGGCACGTGCATTCTGCAATATCTAGTTATTGGAGGTTTTAGGGGTGGATGGTTTGGTAGAGTGAGAATGGGTAACACTTACAATTGCAACTTTTATTTTCACTTATAATTTCTCAGCTTTTGGAGCTCAAGCCACAAGGGGTAAACATAAAGTTGTGTATTTGGTCCACTGTAGTACAAATAAGTAGAATATTTAAGGGAGTGTACTTAAAATATGTCTAGTAGCAAATATATTGTGCTAGCCAAGTATTGTTTACCCTACCACTCATATTCCAAGCTAATGCAAAAAAAATGTTAGGAAAAGGGTAAGTTTCAAGGTCCGGTACGTTGGCATTGTTGTTGTAGAAAGAGGAAATTAGAGTAAAGGGTTGAGCCAGATAGTAAAAGAAGATATAGTTTCATGACAGCTTTTCCAGCACTACCACAAGGTTTTATTAGCTAGAGCTGGAAGAGGCAATATAATGGTGCAGTATATGGTTGTAAAAGTCGTTATAAAGTAAACCTTGCCCTTCACTTCACTTTCCCTATCGATTTTCACTGTTCGCAGCACAATTACTTGAGAATGAAAAAGTGGGCTTGACTTCAATTCAACCCGACCCAGAATTGGAGTGGACTTAAAAAGGTGTTTCAGAGCAAAGGTGACACATACAAGATGAAAAATGATTGATATGAAATATTATACGGTTAGTTTGCCTAAACCATGTATTCTGCACATTAACCGTGCACTTGTATGTATTTCCGTACCGTGTGCCATCTGCTTACTTTTTATTCTGTGCCGCATTTGTCATCATCATTTTCCCTATTGTTAGACCATTTCACATTTCTTCATCACTTATCTCATTATCATCCTCTTCTGCTTTTGTTGTTAAAACACCCACGCAGTGGACCTTTTTCTACCCTCATGTTCCACGTTCACTTCACTTTCAGTTCTTCTATACTATTACGATCCAGACTCCAGATGAAACCGGTTTTATGTTCAAGATAAATTTGGTTGCTTTTTTTTGTAGACATCTGAAAGTGTGCCCATATCCCCCTCAAACTAAAATGCGATTTTTTCATGAAACAAAAGCATATCACAATGTCAATAGATTGTCAATGTTATATCCTTGGCTCACCCTGAAAATGAGCCATCGCATTTCCTTAAACAATGAGCCTAGCAAGAAACTTGAGGAGGGACAAATAACATTTTATATTACGCCATTCTTGTCACAAGTCATAATCGTAAATTCTAAATTCATGCTTGTAGGTTGTCAGTCAAAATAGTGGATGCACAGTAGTAAAAACGGTTGCTTGTTTCAGTACCAGGAGGAGGCTACGCATAAGATATTACTTTTGTGGATGTCGTTTTCGTTTCATCTTTTTTTGTGCACATATCTATTTGACCAGACGAGTCCCAAGTAAACAAGACAAAATGCATCCATTCAGCCAGAGCCAGTCTATTTGTTCCTCACTCAGAGAAAAGTAGCTTCCACCAAATTTTTATATTCATTTCGTCAGATGATATCCAGAAGTCTAGAAGATAACGCCTGTTACACAGCGGGCTGAAGTTAATAGCAGTTTTGGTAACTTGGAAGAAGAAAAGTACGATAAAATTCAATGCATGTAGGCTTTTTTATGATGATGCCGAAATGCGTTGGTGAATGTGTGATGTTGTCCATTTGCGCGTATGAAATAACATGCATTAGATGTATATTGCTTTTTGGAATGAACAAATGAGTGTATTGATATTGATGGTTCTTCCATCTGCATCTCTTCTCTCTTTCTGTTTGCTTGTTTTTACATGCATGTTGTTAGTTTCGTTCTCATCACAATCGTTTCACCGAAAAGGCAATGTCAGTGCTGGATAAATAAGGGATGCATTGCACAATGGCGCATACGGGCTTATTGCTGATGGTGGAAATAAAGGCTGGATGAAGCATATGATGATGAAGACCTTGTTCTTGCTCTAGTCTAGAGAGCACCATATTACATTAGCATGTAAAGCAACGACACTGCATATTAGAGCGGCATTGACATACAGAGTTTTATTACTTTACTTCAGCACTGCCTGCACCACATTTAAAATGTATAAGCTAGGGGATTTGTATTAGTAAACGAGGGACAAAGAGAAAAAACAAGACTCGAAATGTGTGTGGTTGTGTTATTATGCAGTCAGTTCTCCAGAGAAACGAAATGCACTCTGTGGACTCTGGACCTACACATTTTCAAACTAACGATAACTAAATGCAGTTGGTAGAGATGCATGTGAACATGAGTAATCTTCATATCGGGCGTATGTATTTTCAATATCATTTCATGCCTTTGGAAATCATGGAGTAAATTTTGGTATGATGACATGGTTCATGGTTCCTTTTCAGAGAATATCTAGGTATATGTATTATATGTTTTCTGGAGTAGTAGTTCTATTGTCTTACTGCTTAAACCCAAGAACTTAATTTTTGACTAGGGATAAAAATCCTGATGCGATGAAGTGTACTTTCTGCAGTACACACCCACCGATGGATTCAACATTGTTGATCATGATGATGATAATTTTTCGGAGGAACATCATTCATCTGCTAAATCCTCATCAGCTCATTTGACACGTTCGTTGGAACAATAGATGGATGTTGCGTGTGATTAGAATTTTTCGTCCTAGAAGGGAAGAAAATATAAATATGAATGCATACATATATAATGCGCATAAATAAGGAATAAACATGCTTCTCTAGTATGAAATAATTTATTCTGTCATATTTTTCATTCATAACTACAGTTCAGTCTCAATGGTATTCGAGTACTAGGAAATAAGCAGCATATTATTGCAATCACTTTTATTAGGTCGTTTCCTCCGTTTAGAATGCGGAACTACAACAAACAAATACATTTTTGGATAAAGTCAAGTTTATGTTTTGGTGGCTCGTGTACAAAGAGTTATGAAGTGGATTTCTCGGTGGGAGTAAGAGAAAATATCAAAAATGCTGTGATCTCGGTATGCAGCAACAACGAATTCCAAATTGTTTGGCTATTTTCTTACTACTAATAAATAAACGGGTGTAATGTTCTCTATGTGCGATACATATTTTTTTGACAGCCATTCTTTCCAAGTCAAATAACCTTGCCATGGTCGGAGAGAGCTAATTCACGTTTGAAAAAAAAGAAATTCCATTCTACTATATTCCTTTTTTAGACTTTGTGAACTATGTATACCAACGAAAAGTAACGGTGTGGTGGGTAGTAGCTTAAAGCTAGCTGAAAACTCTGCTCCGCTGCAACTGAGAAATGCAATGGCTGCACTGCATGGCGCAAAGGGTGTAACGTCTTACACACAAGGCCATTCTCAATGTTTGGATCATTTCATTCGGATGAAATATTCCAAAATTGCGTGAGAACTTCACAGTGTGATGCATTTGAGAGTAAAATACCAAGTTTAGAACTGAGTTTGTATCACGATCCCATTGTGTGTGTGTGTGAGTTAGTGAGTTCTTGTATGGAATTAAAATTCTTGCCGTCTCTTAAAAGGTCACGTTTTTACTGTTTTTGGGTGTGAACACTATATATTTCAGAGCGAACCGTTCAGAGAACGTTGCTTAATGTTTTCAAAATCGAAAAAAGCCCGATAATGATTATATCCAATACGTTGCTTATTCCATGCGTTATACTAAGGACGTGTAGTATGTATGTAGTCCTTCTTAATTCGACATTTCCCGTCAGCGGTACCCAATCATTAAGGATTATTGATGACATGGTAAGTCTTCATTTTTTGATACCTAAACGAAATATTATGGACAAAGTTTTTATACACTATATTGCCCAGTGTTTTCTCAAGCCATTGCTATCAGATTGAACTTAATGTCCTCTGTGGATGACGGCAATAAGAATGTTTTATGAACATGGGGATCAATATCTGTCAGAGTGTTTGAAAGGAAAAAATATCCTGATTAAGCTCTCTAATATGTTCCAGAGAAACAGATGAAGAAAAAATGGATGATGATTACATTATGTTTATGACTATTGCCTGTGGTTTTGCATGACGGTTGGAAAATTTATTCTCCCAAAAAGTGTGTGGGAGTTGTCTGACAGTTATATCAGCGTGTTAAAACTGAGAAAAACAGGAAATGCAAAATATGTTTCATCTTGCAAAACGAGAAGGTTTCAACTTGGAAAACTCCAATGTGCCTGTAACAAAGTTGGTGCAGTGAACTGTTGCACGATCTATGGTGCAGGAGAAAAGTAAGCAATTTAATAAAGAGCAAGATGATCATTTAATTTGCACCCTGGCTCATATTTTCCTCCTAGCTAATTCAACAGACTACTGTACAATACAGTATACAAACCGTTTGTAAATAATGATGATTGAGCTCGCTGTAATTGGGAATGGATGACAAGTAACAAGACAGGAGAAGGTAACATACTTTCGCAAGTGCGTTCGTTAGTAAATACGAAACGTACCAATCTGCAACACGAGGCACCATAACGTGCGAAGATGAGCAGGCGATCCAAGCAGGAATTTCTGTTTTAAATTAACCCCAGAGGATATTTACTTTTGCGTTTCGCATCTTCCTAAAATGTCAGCTAGAATGAATAAACCTTATTTGTCATAACGGTCATTTGTTAGCTTTAAAACAGTGAGCGAACGCATTTTGATAATTAGGTACTGTCAGTACATTTCGACAGGGATGCTGAGAATATTTTGCATGAGAAATAATATGTACTCGTTTTCTTGGCGTTCCTACTGGCATTTTCTCTGTCTATATCCGTCTCCTTGTCTGCACATGCACATTTTTAGTCAAGTGTAGAAAGCAGTGGTGTTGACAGTTTACAACTTTTATTTTACCGATTATGGGTCGAAGTCATGAGAATACAAGCGTTTCTATTTCCCTGTCAAGTCGGGTTTTCGGTATGATGATGACTTGGAGGTGAATGCCAAAATATCATAAAAAATGAATAGATACTAGTTTCAAATTTATATACTACTGGGGGTGTATTACAACAGCCACATTGGTTTATGAAGATATGGATAAAATTATAAAAAGAGAAGATTTTGGTGAAGAAAGAAGCATGACGTATACTCCCAGTCTTATTGACTCCTTCCGTGTAAGTACACACAGATGTGATGCGCTGTTGTGTACCTGGCTATATGGCATATTGAACCAGGTCGTTTACTCTGGCGGACCTTAAATAGCGAGAAAGTATATGATACTGTCGTAAAATTGTACTGCTATTTCTTGGCAGTTAGCTTAGGTGTGAAAAGTCTTGCTGGCCGCATTATGCAGATGAGAAGACTCACAAACAGTTTTGTGACTTATGCTAAAAAGGCCGAATGAATGAATGAATGCACATATTTTTCTGGAATTCATTTGGTTTATGACTATGAGTCGTCCTTACGGTTACAAAGCAAAGTAATAAACGTCAATTTTCTCAAGTGCTTCCTCGTCTACTTAATAAAGATATTTCTTTGACATCTTGGCAAATACCTGAGAACTGCATGCTAGGCTAGAGTGTACATTAGTTCGGGATATATTTTTCAAATTCATGATTGGTGTCAATGGCACAGTGGAACTTGTGCACAAGATTCATCAGCCAGCAAAAAATAGGTATAACGAGATGATCTCTTCAGGCAGCCGCAGCTGAAGAACTATACCAGACTTACTATGTTGCTTGCTACTGTATCGTTTTTCTTAATTATCAATCCGGAAGTTCTCCAACAACATTATTACAGGATGCGATGACGTGATAGATGGAAGAAATTCACATTTTTGTTGAATGTGAGTTAAATTATCACTCAATTTTTTCGAGCCAGCAAAAGCAAAGTATAGCATGATCTTCAGATACTTATACTTCAGCAGTATTAGCATGATCTCAACCAACTGCCTTAACGATGTGATTAGAGATGATTTTGATTTGAGATAAATGTCTTCAAGTAGCTACAGCCTATTGTGCCAATGCCAATATCAACAATAACAAAGACACAAAGAACCACAACAGCCAAACCCTTTTTACCCTGTAGCTTAAATTTAACATGTTATCAATGTGCTTGCTAATACCTCAACTTGTTTGTGTCAGTTGTGTTGTTTTGCCACTGCAAATGTGGCCACTGGCTCGATATTACACGAATAGAGTATGTATTCTTCATAAACCACAAATGATCTAGGGGAAATGAGTAGCAGAAGGGGAAAGGCTTATGGAAAGATTTGCTGATAAAATGCAGAGCGGAAAAATTCTGAACGACTAAATCTCTAATGTCTGTGTCGTTTGCCACTGAGCCTGAGCTTCGATCAAAAAACTGTATAGTCATCCATCATGACTCATTTCTATATTGCCTGTCATCTCACTGTCAATTAAACTTCCAAAATAAGTGGAGTTTGTAAAACGTTTTCGTGAAAGAGCATGTATTTTCAAGTTCAGATATTCCATGCACAAATTTATTGCATTTGGAGAGATAAATGAAGCCTTAAGCCAAGATTTTTAGTCTCGTCTGCTGTGCTGAGTAAGCCATATCAACTACATGAATTGCTAAAACCCTGTTAAGTGAGAAGTTCGTACGAAAAGGCATTCTATTTAGAATTGATGATGTAGCAAATAAGCATTCGTGTTGTTTTGGCACTTGCAACTTCCGTCCTTCCAAATACAATAATAGTTTTTATGACTATCCAATTTCAAATGTGTTTCAAATGTGTTTCAAACCCGAGCAACTTTTGGGCTTTTAGATTGCAAGTATCAATGAATGTTGTTCGTTAGTTGACTCCAGGAGGTGAATGTCATTATTGACTAACATTACATAGCGTAGAATTTGCTACTAGCTGAGTCAGAACTTTACCTATTAAGTTGTTTATGTAATGCATACGTTTGCAGTTTTTAACTCACGCTTTTCATGAATCCTTTGCTTTGGTGAGATTTGTGGAGGCAGTTCTTATATGTACACTATAAAATGTTGGAGATCATGATCATTCATGAGCAATACTGCTTCATGATTTTTATTTTTACAAAACCAATCCTCAGGAGTTGATCATTCTGACAGCTATATTGTGTCCGTTGATTACTGCATGTAAAAACTATACAACTGATTTGCCAGACGATAAGGCGCTTAATAAAATATGAACAGGTTTGCTTGTCACTGTCAGTTTGCGTCCAAGCTGGAGGGAATAAGTTTTTGTAACACTCACCGTAGCATGGAGTATGTTTTAATAATGATACACATGATTTTAGTTCAGTTACACTGAAAATCCACTTGGAAAGATGAAGTTTTTGGATTAGCAACAAACAAAGTGTTTCTTTCTTGCTAATCCAACTTGACTTGACTGGTCAACTCAAGCGATAAATGCAAAACACGAGAAACGTGCGGGTGTTGTACAAAAGAGGCAGTGATGGAACATGTAGTAGAATAAAGTCGAGCTACAGTTCAAGATATCATTTATGACACTCGCATGTATTTTTGCGATAAAAATTCTGAGTAAAAAAGTATATAGTATTTCAATATCCGCCGCTTGACCAATCTAGCAGTATTTTTTTTCATTTTCAATCAACGGATATAGTGTTACATCTAAAAACCGCATTGGGGGCAAGGATTAATAAAGATTACGTGCGAATGTAGTAAATCTTGTATGACTCGATTGGATATTGCATGCAAAACCAAGTTTCAAGTCGTATTTCATTTCATGAACCGAGGTTTGAGAATGTTATCCAAGTGAAATTGAAAGGAACAAGACGAGCAAGTGAAAAGGTTGAATAACTTGATTGTTGTCGGAAAGAGCCTGGTCAAATTCAACGTTTTATTTCGCTGATTATCCTCCTGGTGAATGATCTGATATGATTGGTCAAACCTTTTGTTCCGCAGGAACAGGAATGAATAATATTATGCATGGAATGGAACATAGCTCTGATAACAGTTTGTGGTCCTGTTGTGGCTGATATCTCAAGAAGCACAGTGTATCAACCATAAACAAAAAGTCGTGACCAGATGTACAAATCGCTCGAGTATGGGGCTACAGTGTTTTATGGATATTTAATGATGATTAAAGTTTGTGGGAAGAAGAAAAGATAAAAGAAGTCCGTGTGCAGGCAGGCTGGACAGGATTAAAAATATTTTGGGGGAACACCCTAATGCAAAGAACAACATAAACATGACGAGGAGAACCACGCTTTGAACTTTTGTATGCTACATAATGCCGTTGTGGTTGATTAGAGAAATGATTATGCAAGCGTAGAAAAGATTGATTGAAAATCAATGAGAACATAATTCTCCCAAAATGCTAACACGAACCTTTTACTTCACGAGAGACCGATTGTCTTGTAGGTATCTGTAATAAAAATGACTACGACTGCTTCACAAGCAATGTTCCAATCCAAAGATTTTGATAAATGGTTAACAATAAGATAATATGGAGAATTCACTATGTATATGCAAATGTGCTTGTTCTAAGCTTTCCTCTGTTACATGCTTGATCATCCATCTTTGCCCCTTTTGTTAATGATCCTCAAAAGGGTGTTTCCAAGCGGTCGTTTTGTGCATTAGTTATCTATCGGCTAAACGTGGGCATTAAGGTATTTTAATGATGTAAAAATTCACGCTCTTCGTATTCTTATCAGATCTCATGTAAACGCTGTTTTTGTTATGTGCTTCGATACTGGGTTGCAAAATTGAAAAAAAAATATCGTTAGGATCAAATCATTGTGTATGTGTATTGCACGTAAGAAAAACACGGACTTGGTTTAATCACAATCAGCAACAATATAGGCATTATTCAAGAATACGAATACGACAATCTTTTTTTAAACGAGAGGAGTAAGTACGCAGCTTTCAAATATGACGTTTATGATTTAGTTGGAGTCGGCTAGTAAGTAGCTATTGTGAAGAAGCGTAAGCTTTCATGGAAAAAAGGTTTGTGGTTTGGTTTGCATATTATTTTCATTAGCAGTAAAGTATCGAATCAAGATGATACTGAAGTTTATAAGCCGACCTTGAATCCAATCATTCTTAATTCAGCTCAGGATGTGAGCTTTTGTACTCTCAATTAGAGTTGAGATGAGTGAGTTGAAGATTTTACTTTTTATAGAGTTTGAGAAGTACGTTGGTCGGTTGGAGATGGACAGCATCGTGTAATGATGAATGATTTGGGAGAGTATGAGATGCTGTTGAGTGCTCAAAGCGCTGGACCACAGAGAAACCTTGCACTTATCTTGTCTTCATGTCTCCCATTTGGATTTTGATGAATGTAAGAATTCACAGGGTACAAAATGCTTACAGGTCCAATTAAATGTAAATCCCTTTTAGTTCCCCAGAAAATTCCATTTGATTATCAACTGAAACTGGTAAATTCTTATGATTGAAATGAAAAGAGCTGGATGCGTTGCTCTATTGAACTTGAATAAAATTTATTTCTTACAAAACTCATATTGATATGACTGCACGTATCAATCACACAAATAACGTTGTTTTTCTCCTTTTTTTACGAGTCTGCAGATTGGATAAGTTTATGCATATTATTATTATTATGCACAACTTCTGTGTGCCTCTTGTTATGCAACACTTTATGTGTTTTCTTGCTGATATGATAACCACTACTTTTGAGAGGATGGCCGAAATGCCTTGAGTTCTTCTACGTCACTACTCCTCAGTCATTAACATGCCAACCTCAGATTGATTCATGAAGCTGCCATCCCAGTCAAAGTCAAATGACACTTGACTGTAGCCAGCAGCAGCATTCTCCGTATTCTTCCATTTGTATTTGTTGTCGTACTGTAACTTAGTTTGTATTTAGGTAGTCAAAAGCAAGGTTAGGTTTTTATAGATTTTGTACACCCATTTGCAACTCGTAAGTGTGGCTATTACATGCTACATTTTGGTGCTGTCATCATCAGTACAACTGGCAGAATCAGACAAGGTGGGAATAGGAACCCTTGAGTTTTAGCTCGTGAAATATTCATTCTCCTTTCATTTAGGTAGGTATCACAATAACAAGCATCCAAATTAATTATAGGTTCTGGATATGTACCAATGAAGTCAGTAAGCAATATAATGCATATTATCCAAAAAGCAAAAAAAAATAACGAGACAATACGGCAACGCATCTAACAACACTCGCAGCAACAGCAAAGGTGAGTTGAGGAGGATCTGACAAGATGTTCTTTACGTGCATTATTCATTAGAATAGTTGTTACATGTACCAAGTGGAAAAAATTAAACAAAGGAATCTCAACTATGAGAGGAAAGGTGGACTTCATCCTTTCGACTTGATCACTCAGCAGTTTTCGTGTATGTGAGCTTCACTCACATTGTGTTATTGTGTATACATCTGTATTTACACGTTCTAGAGTTTCATTCATGTATGAATACTAAATTATCCAAGTTCAGTAATCTGAACCAAGCATTTTTATTTTTGAACTCATGAGAAGCTCGTTGTGAAGAGATAGTGTAATTATTGATATGTAGCGTACGGCTATTCTATTAAAATTTTATGGGTTTAGGTTACAAGGGTACAATTACTATATTCTGGATTGAAAAATACATTTGCATAAATAGCAGTTATCAATATGATTATTATCATTGTGATTGGTACCCGAAAATGTCTCTGCGTTCGGACAAGTACGAACTTAAATCAACTCAGGGCACATATAAAATGAATAATGCCATTGCCTAAGGTAAAATTAGCTTTTGACTTTACTTCAGAAAAGCAGAATGAATAAAGAGGAAAAAAGCTATATATAATTTTATGGCCCTCTTAATAACTTTTGTATTTACATTGTTTCAATTGCCAGTAGAGTTGGACGCGTATTGTACTGATACGAACGTGTGCATACCTATAAATTGTAATCATGATACATTCTTTTAGGAAATATCACTATCACATCACCCAATGCTGCCAAGTAGCAACAGCCGTCTTAATTGCAATTCATGACGAAGAATCTAATCTCTTCACTTGACTGACCGACTGTCTTTCTTAGTCTTTGTGGCAAAATCTTCTTTGCTGTCCAAGAGGGGAATCTTCTTGAACTTTTGTGAAGAGAGTTTGAGCATAGATAGCTACTTTGGTTTTGCAATATGCAAATGTAATCTTTGCAAAGTACAAGTGACGTGTGTAGTAGCTATTCGAATGTGATAAGGAGTTGTTTGGTATGCATGGAATGATCGAATCATGGATTCAATGGCAATGGCACAGCAAGTTACGAAAATGTAATATGCATTATTTATACGAACGAATGAACTCGGAGCTGATCCTTTGATGTGTTGTGGACTAAGCTGGTTTTCTAGAAAATCTAGCAATTTCTGGTTATAAACACATCCAGCGAGTACTACTCCGCATTCTACTCTTTGAACAACATACTATTGATTGCATGTATTTTAAATGATATGATTTTGATTAAAGTTTTATTTATGGAAGGTAGATCAAAGTGGCATTTTCCTAGTTTCTTTCAGTAATTTGTATGGATGGGAGGCGAATTGGAAACAACTCTGCAGGGAACCAGACTTTTTATATTATGTAAGGTTTAGGCATTGACATTGGACCGAATTATGCTTCGGCCCTGCCCTCTGCTCTGATTTACAAGGACAAAGCTCCATTAAATTATTAAATGACAGTTCGCTAATCTCCACCGAGAATGACAAGAGTTAAGGCAGTTCTTGTTGAATCAAAGTTGTGGAAAGTTTAGCAAACTGCCATCACTCATCCATGATGAGTCATCACATCACAGTAGTTCCACTAAGGTGGCATTGTGATGTAATTTAGATGTATGCGCAAGTAATCAGATACTCTGGGGGGTACATCTGAAGTTAATACCATGAATATTATTAAATTGCTAGTTTCCATACTTAAACTAGTTCAGGCTGGTTTGACTGGAGAATGAATATGTTATGGAATGTTGGTTTATGCAAAAATCTTTGCGCTTGCAAACACGTCCTAATGGATTTGATTCAATTGTTGAGACATTTACAGCATATAATTTAATCCAATCTGTCATCTCATCGTATATACGGAATAAAATAGACCAGGGTGGTATTGGATTGAATTGGTGTTGTATTCCGCGAGTTTTCAAGAATTTTTATGGTTTATGTACTCCAGTAGCTGATTGAAAATGAACGCCACATAACTAAGTTTGTTACTTTTCAATGGGGGAGAATTTACACTTGAAAAAATACAATGCTCCATATTACAAAAGGTAATCCAAGGGATTGGTAAGGCAGTTGTAGTTCATTTTTCAGTAGAAAACGAGCAAAGTGAAATTTCTTCGTTGTATCTGCTGCCATTGGCATAAGAAAGACGAGTCTTGATTAGAACCACAGATTTGAATTTTTTCTCATACTTTGTCAGTGTCACTGCCAAAATGTGTGTTTTGTTACCGCATTTATACTCGCTGCAATGGTCTTGAACTTTTCTTAAAGACTCGTGTATGAGTGCCAAAGACGTTTTGAAAACAATATGAAATCCCTATTAGCTGTAACGTATTGCTCTCTCACTATAAAAGTATGTAGCAGAGTATTCTTCTTTTGACATTCCTCTGTCAGTCAATGTCATGTTAAAATCACATAGGATTAACTGCAATCAACCCAACTCTAAAGCTGCTGAAGCTTATGATCATCTCAGCATAGCTGGTGCAGTTGCAACATTACCAATGATCTTAGAATTCTTTGACTTGAGTCGATATTGATGTGCACATGGCAAAAGTTGTAGGCGAAAATAATTCTTGAAGCCACTGTCAGTGGTGCTAACTAACAAGTTAACAGTTGGGAAGTATTAAATTGTAAACACGTGACTCTTTCGACCTACTAGCTGATTTGAGAAGAAGGACTTTGATTAGAAAGGAAAATTCTGCAATTTCAAATTACTCGTGTAATACAGATTATGGGCTTATGTATATTTAGGTGCCATCATGTTCTCCAAAAACTTTTTAATTAAATGTTATAATCAGAAAATAATCAGTACCTGTTACAACACGACCTATAAGGCAAGTTTAATGAAAAAAATTGGCCAGCAAGCAATGCCATGTTGTATGCAGTTACACAAAACAAAATTAACTACATCGTATGTATATCGACATATATTGCTATTTAAACAAAATTTACATTTCAATACAAACAAGTATATAATATACTATATAAACCGTTGTAATTTCATAGACAAAACTTGTGAGAAACATTCATGATCATTCAGTCCACGCGCAAGCGTGTAGGAGTAAAAATGTATTCTTCAAATATTGCAATGTCACTATCCAAGACTTATAATAAATCATAATTTTGCATGCACAATACACAGCTTATTTGTATACAGCTAAAGTAAATTGCAATTCAAATTAGATCCTACATATAAAAAGTCTTAAATAATTCCCCATCTCAGAGCTTCAGCCTGCCATGTAGGTGCAGTACTCTGAACCACGTCTGGTGTCTGGCGTATGTTGGATTGGTCAATTAATGGCAAGAGGTCAAGTACATAATGTGTACAATGTTACAAGATTTTATTTTGTAGCGTTTTGGTTTAATAACAAACAGAGGAGTGTACCGACTGATATTGAATGAAGTAACAAAGTCTCTCTGTTTCAAATTAAAGATAACGATGTTCTAAAGTTAATGTAACAAGTAATTGCGTATATTCAACTAGACAACTGGATAATAGTCCTCGTCGTGGGGTTCTGCATTGAAAAGAGTTGGATTCGAAACGTTTTTTACCATTGAATCCCTCGTGTAGCAATATATTTCAATTATGGTTTTGATTATTGCAGCCTATAAGTCTGAAGCCGAGGAGAGGTCTTGGAATAATTGTTCTTCGTGTTTGTTTACACTTACATTCGAAAACTGTTTGTATTTTTTGCTACTTTGCAGCTTTCGTGTTCGCACATTCATCAGTATCTTCAAAACATGCTTGTTCTTGTGTATTTTTCTTATTTCTTTATAATATCATGTTGATATCACACATGGTGAACTCTTGGACTTTGTTTTGTGTCGGTGAGTAAACCTCCCCACAAAACAACTATGAAACATAGCATGTCATAGACTTAGTAATAAAAAGTAGTTAACATTCATTCCTTAACTCATTATTTTTTCAAGATGCCAACTTCCTATATTCCCACATCGGTTGGGCTTGGCTGAGAAATGTTTGTTCGATGCACAAAATATTACCACCAATGAAAAAGCTACAAAACGCAAGTGTCTTAACTGTAGTGTTTTCATGACAAGTCCTACCGATTGTGAATTTAAAGTGAGCAAAAACAAACTTGTGAGGGAGTTTGTACACGTGACGTACCATATAATTTATAATATGTTAAGGTTTTAACACCAAAGAGTATGTTGTACTTCAGTATGATGCTCGTTTAGTAATATCATCATCAGTTTCGAAACTTTATGTTTTGAAGCTAGTTTTTAATATTTAAATCCCGGTGCTCAACTTCAAGAAACAGTTTGCATTTGATGACCTACCCTGCCTGCCTGGCATCTTTTTTCTTGGGTCTTAAGTGTTGGTAGTTAATTCCTGCTTCTTCCTGACTTGATTGCTTTTTAAACTACTTCTGGGTAGGTCATCCGGAGAAAATATAAAAGAGCTTATTCTTCATCTATGCTCAAGGAGTTCCCTTCATGTTTCCTGACAGCAGCAGTAAAAAGCGGATGGTTAAAATATACATGAATATTTATTATGCAGTTTGAGCGGATAAAGTTTAGTGAAAATAAAGAGATTTTAAAACTTTTATATAATGCATTGGCTTTCAAAACCTCCCGTAGATTTCTAAGAAAGCTGATAGGCACTGCCTCGTTCGTTGCGTGTTTACCTGCACTTAAGAAATTTGCTGAGGAGATTAAAACATGCTTCTTTAAGCGGAATATGCAAATATCTAGCAATCTTATTTACGTAATGTCAAAGTTGCGATCTTAATCAGTTGTAGTTTTGTAAATTCTAGTGGGTAGTTAGTAGGAAGTGTGTTATCGTGAATGTAATTTGACAGGAAACCGGTAAAAGTAGTCCATTTCAAATGAGATGTTATGCAAGTAGTTCCACCGTTGTCGCTCCTGCTGCACAGTAAGTGCATAAGTATGTTACGTTTCCTTCATACCACAGCATTAAATTACGACATCGGGCCAACTTATGAAAAACAATTTTTAACGGCTCAGCTATCGGCACATGACACAAATGGCGAAGAATGTCCATAATGACATTTTCTTACAAACATCCTCACGTTACGTGTTTCTCGGTAAATAGCAATAACACCGCAAACTATCTTGTATGCCTAATTGTAGTATGTGACCATCGTAAACCGAAAGCTGAACACAGAAAGTGAAAATATGTAATGATTCCAAACACATTAGATGCTACGTGTGTCGTAATAATACTGAGCCCTGGAACAAAAACAATAATGAAATACGACCTCAGCGCATAAACATTTTTATGAATCCGTTTACTGGAATACTTTTCATGTACCTCATTTGGCATCAGAATACTTTTTTGGTATGTGGAATGGAGTTTTCTTTTCATAGCTCATAAAAATCTCGGTGAGCATGGAACAAAGTCGACAAGGCTCTTCTTGCAAGATTTCTGCAACTCCCACGACAAAGACGAGAAATAAAAATTTTGTGGTTGGGTTCTTGCACTGAACTGCACACTGAAATACCTCATAATATTCCCACAAAGGACTATCTATACTTTCAAAGACCAAAACCGGAGAATTTTTATGAGTTGTTGAATATTACGCGAGACAAACAAGCTGCCGTCGTAAAGTATGAAATGGATTATTACCATATGCATTCAAAATGCTATCATACATGTTGAAAACATTTTTCTTTCATCTTTTAGCTTTGGAAACAAGAAATGCATCCTTGATCAATTTTTTTCCTAGTCCGAGAGGGGTTGGTATTAAATTGAAAAATCTTCTTGGAAGCTATAAAATCCGCGAAGGAAATAAAAAAAGGACAGGGGAGAAAAGAATCAGGGGGATGCTAGCTGAGAACTACACTAATAGGTTATACTGATATGCACACTTTCAATTTCAATTTAGAGGCATGAAGCCATATTATGCAAGTTCTCGTTAGCGGAGACACAATACGCATTTTCTTCTATAAATCCATGAGGTATATTATTTACGTATTATACCTAAGTTACTCGCACTGGTTACTGGAGAACAGAGGCAAAATGGAGAGTGTAAATTGAAGGGGTTGAAGTAAATTGCTCTCAGCGTGGCAACGCTTTGAACCATTACAATCTGTAGAAAATTTGCTTCTACTCTGAGCACTATAGTACTTTGTAGCTTACAAAACAATACCACTCACAATTATTGTGTTAGCATATTTTTCCGTTCTTACTTCATATGGCACGAGAGAAAGAGAAGAGAACATAGCATAACGAAACCTCCACGTATCTGTAATAGTCGTTTAAAAGAGTCTATAATTGAACTGCTTTTGACATAATCTGCACTTTATAAACGATTCAAATACACGTTTTATTTGCCACAGCAGATCTGAAACAGACGTCTACGCACAGAAATAAAATGGTACAGCATACATACACCGTCACCATCATCATCATTTTATTTATTGCCGCATAACCCGTCTGTTCCAGCAAAAGTTCACGACAGCGACAACCTTTCCATGCAGATTGCAGAAGCGTGAAAAAACCTCAGACGCAAACAAGAGAACAGGGTTCAAAGGATTGCTAACAAAGGAGCTTGGATCTTGTCAACTGTTCAGAAACACAAAAAGCATAATATTCATGTTCAGCGCTTCATGGCTTGACGCAATTTTGACATTATGTAGCGATACGGATTTTTTGTGGAAGCATTTGAATTCGCATCATTCCATCTGCCATCTAAGCCTTTGGCATTGGAGCATGAATCTGCCAACATAAAACGTTTAGCTCCAAAATGGTCTTTGACTCTGACCACCCGGCTTGATTGTTATAGCTTCTTAACTTTGGTACGATGCTGCCTGCTGATGGCAGTTAAGTGTGATGATAACAGACTACAAGCGGCATTTCTCAATGTGCACAAAGAACTTTATCCAGAAAAAAACTACTTTTTGCACTGTAAAATCTCATCTTTTTGTCTGGTAATGAAGTTTGTAAGTTTACAGACAAAATTATTGTAAGCCAAGGCCAAGCCGCGAGCAAAGTAGCTTACGAAGGCAGAAAGCTCACGAGCAAGATGAGATTATGCATGTTTAGATTCGAGAGAGACATAATTCTTAATCACGTGAAGATGAGTAATGCTTTTTTATGTGTTTATACTACACATTACAAACATTAAGAACGAATCTGTTCTAGGAAACGAAATGGATTAAATTACTATAGACATTGTATCCTTTTTAGGTTTCCTCTTTGCAAAAATATTATGTTCTCTGGAGCCATGCTCAGTAGCGTCGACCTGTTTTTAATTGCGAGTACTGGACTTGATAATCGTTTTCTGCTATCTTTCAACCAAGAAAGCCATTAAATCATGTAAAGTAGAAGAGTAATGGCAGAGAAGCGATACAGTTGAATGTTGTGAAGATTCATTTCTATGGAACATCTTAAACTTAAAAGATCTTCTTTTTGTCCTGCCTGTTGGCTCCTTGTCTACTAGTCAAAATTAAAGCGTTTCTCGAAAAGATTATGTTGATTTATGTAATAAAAAGTGCATGAAGTACGTAAGCGTGCCTCTTCTTCAGCAAGAGTTTTCCCACAGATTGAACCACACACAAAAATACGAGAGGTCTAAAGTTCATCCTGGTGAACTTAATTCGAACTTGTTTCAAATAACGTCTGTGTGGATTATAATTTGCCGATTTGTTGGCTCCATGTGGATCTTTTAACTTTGGTGTTCCAGTTAAGAATGATCTAATCGTTTAAGTTTATTTATCCAAAGGGATTAATTCAGATCAGAGTTACAGGGTTGTGTTGTATCTATCGTAATGTTGATATATTTACTATAAGGTTAGATAATCAACGTATGCAATACAAACCTACTCAAAGTTAGAGTACACTTAATCCCCAACACAAAACAATAACTAAAAGGAGACAACTATTTTGATTTTTAGCTTAATTTGCAACGGTCATAAATCTTTCTCGACTTGTTTTCCTAAAGAAAATCTCTTGAGCAAACTATTCCTGGTATAAAAATGTAATTTATCTATTTAAAGGCATCTGCGATTCATTAAACACAATTTAGATAATTATGGGCTACTGTGTAATTGCGACTTTGCCAGTATTTTTCATTTCCATTCCAGACTAAACTATAAGCATAACAAAGGATAAAAATGTAAACAGATGATGATGTCATTTTGAAGTCTTGTTTTTTGTAATGGAAATTACAGCCTATTCTCATTTAATGGGATATAAAAAGGCCTAAAGCACAACCATATCATAACATCGTGCAAAAATTGCTGACAGCAAGTGTTATGTTGCAAGCTCTCACGCTGACGGCATAGCATGACATTCCTTCCTTGTTTGTAATTGTAGGTATGGGGCTATATTGGCTTCAAAGACGTCGTCTAACAGTAAATCTCCTGACAATTTTTTATTTTAACAGGAGAAGCGTACAAGCTGGAAAATATCCCATAAATACAGCAAACTGAGACTGTCGTAAATAAACAATTTTTGCTCAAGAGGGTAGCTTTCATACTGGTTTCTTCCCTATTGTGTCAAACACAAGCAGTGCTTTATCACACCATCATACGCATACAGTGGCATGCATGGAGGCGAGAGACATTCAAATATTCATTATTACACAAATTGCATAATGGTATAGAAGCATGATGTGACTGGAAGCGACATATTAACCAGTAGCTGCAACCAACCACCCTGTGTTTCCCTGTGCCAAAATATAATGCATTGCTTACACACGACGACCCTTATGCTTGCAACGATGATGCCAATGCCAGCATGCACTTCACGCCCCCTTCTTCTTTCTTCTTCAGGGGAAGCCTGATATTGTATAGAATCACACGAAGATCAATAAATTTTCTGTTCTCACCACCACCATCATATAAAATACCAAGAAAAAACACAACACACAAACTAAAGAAATGCAAGACAGAAACCCAAAAAACCTATGAGGTTTAAGCGACTTAAGAAGAAGGTGGCGTTTTATTACTTTAACTTGGAGGTAATATATGTGCAAGAAAGCTGAAAGAAAAGTTGAAGCAGTAAAAACGTAGATTTTCTTCTCGAAATTCAGTGGAGTATTGGGGGACAGCCAAGCCAGCTTTCGATAATAAATTACCAAACCGAACATGGAGCAGAATATCCGGAGAGATTAATTTGGAAATTGGATTAGCTCCTTTATTGCTCCTCTTTGTTTTCCCGTCGAGTTTTTAGTCACAATCACAAATAATATATATGGGATGCGATTGGGATGCAAGTTTCGCAACAATATTATGATGATATGATACTATTCAACTATATATTCCTCGTGTTGAGTGACTGCACAGAATATACTGTTTTGCAAACAACTTTGATAAAATGCTCCCAACTGTTTTTCTTCCGGGATTTCTTATGAACTGTTGACATTCAAGGTTACATCTGAAATGAAGATATTAATTCCAACTGGAGAAATTATAAGCTGGTCCACAGTTGACTTTGATAACATTGACTTTGCTGCCTCCTGGTCGAAACCATTCTAGCGTTTCAAGTATTAAACATTTTTATTATAAAATCCATGAACTGTCATAATCTTTCAGGAAGCCTGAGTATATTACAGTCGAAGGTGAATTTATATCACTCATTTATTTCGTCTGTCTCTTGGGGGAAGTATATACCATTAAGTAAGCAGGCAATTTAAAACGCATCCCTTTCAATTTCATGCTTCTAGTATAATTCACTAATCTGTCGTTCTTGTCTTCTGAAAGAGATTTAATAAGAGCAAAACATAAATGTTTTACAGAGCACGAGCAACAGATAACCATTGTTTTACATGGTGGTCAATTAAGTATGACCGTTTGACCTTTTAGAGATATTAATACATCTTAAATTGCGATTTAATGCGTCTTAATAGCACTTCTTATCAAGTTCATCCTCGGGTTAATGATAATGTCTCCAGTCCACTCATCTTTTATATTGCTGGTTTCGTTTGTTCCGACAAAGGTGATTTATTTGACAGATTGAGAATGAGAAAACCAATATAACATGTATCTCCAACTCTATAATCCCCATTTCCCTTGTTTTATTGTCAATTACTTCCTCGTGACGAAGCCATTTGAGTATAATCGTTTAAATTACTGCAGTTTGCATACTAAGAGGCGTTTTAACCAAGGAAAATATAAGGAGATGGACAAATTGTCGATTGTCATAGTCCAAATCAGGCTGGATAAGTTTATTTATTGGCAAAACTGGTTGGACATTTACTATTCATGAAATGAAGATCATGATAATTAAAACAGCATATATTTGTCATCTATTCTAAATCACCGGCAGTAATTCTTTTTTGTCATTTAAGGACTTGCAATACAACGTTGTGGTTGAAACATCAAGACGATTTTTAATGTTTATTAGTGTCCACCTTTTCATACTGGTCATGAATCTTGATTCATCGAAAAAAGGCAAAAAGCAAATCTTTGTTTTCATCTTTATTAGACTAGCAATTCATTATCTTGCAGAAAAAAGTCTCATCTTTTGGATTCCATTTAAACATGAAGATGTGGGTGAAAGAGCGAGTACAATCAACCATTGACAGCTATTTTATCATTATTCATTATAAAATGGTAATAAAGTCAACCTAACAGGCTTTTTTCTACTGCTTAAATGAAAATGTTATTATAGATATTTGTCGAATTGAAGGCGTATTAGCAATTAGCATAGTGATAATTTATAGCCATTATGTAGGCTGCATGAAACGATGCTGCGCTGAGCTGCGTGCGCTGTACGGAAGACCAATGGAGAATTACCTCTACTATAAACCGTTGTGTTTGTGGAGTGTAGTCCATGAATGACTTTGGTTGATTATTTCTTTACTCTGTTGGCATTAGCATCACCATTTTTGTAACAGTAGGAAGAGGTTTAAGGGTCTGTTAAGATGTACCAGAATTGAATAGGTGCGACATGATTTATGAAAAGCAATTAATTATCAGCAACGGCAACTTGAAATGAGGAGTCTAATTCAGCTTGACGCAACCTATCAACTGGGCAGGACAATTCAATTTATGTATTTATGCGTACTTTTAAGCAAAAAAGTCTGTGGTTGCGGTTTGTTAAAAATAGTATGGACAAAAATGCATCTATTCCAACCTGAAAGTAACAAAAAGAAGATGAATGTGTGCTTACGCAAAATCGTAGGTGTAATACTACTATACCGAACTAACTGGATAAAGCAATTACAAAGTCATTTGGATGGACATTACAAAATGTAGCAAGTGCCTTGGTTAAGATGTGCGCACCGCAGGTTTGGGCTACTTTGAAATTCAATTTTGAAAGCGTAGTCCTTTCGATTTAGTTGGAGACTTACATTTTCCATGCCACGCCTCGTTGAATCTATCCTGCTGTTTGTTTGTTTCTTGATGGTTCCTTTCTTCTCGATTAAAATGGTCATAGATGCTCTCTGCCTGCGTGAATTCACGCAGCCTTCCAAAGTAAATATTTATGATATTATTAAACCGCTCACTGATCAAGTCCATGATAAGTAGAGAAATGGCCAGGGGACAGTATCTAGTGGACAATGGAGTTGCACAATATTTTAACTAAACTGTGTGGTTAAATAGTCAGCATGATCATGAGCATGCCGAGTTTTTTTTTTGGTTTTTATGATGCAGCATCAAAATGTTGATAATCATCTAGAAATCAACAAAACGTTGGATGCATGTTGGTTCACGCATCATGTGGGAGGAGGATTCCTCATTTTCACTTATGGTAATTACTTGACACTTGCCCCTGATCTTAAAAACATATGTATGCACGAAATTAAAAAGACACCACCAGATATTACTAATCGTAGAAATAATTTAATCACTGTTACATTGTATGTACTTTTATTACCTATTCCTCCTTCACGCCTGCAAAGTGAAAGCATTCTGTACAAACGATAAACTAACACAGTTACAGTTTGGATTGGTGACATCAGGAATTGAAAAGTGAATGAAGAATATGTGCAAGTGAAAATGATTCTCAATCTCGAAGGTTCAGAGTAAAGGTTGTGTGATTGAAATGTACTGTCTGTGTACAAGTAACCTTCCATGTATTGTCAAGAAAGGATTCGCAAATGATCTATGTGGGTGTTTTATTGTTGTTCACAGGGACTAAAAACTAATCATATACGAAGTGCATAAATAGTACATACAACCAACAGACAACATAATTTCCTTTTCGTTTGCGCTAGTCTTTAATGTTTTTACGGTGACACACAGCATGACACTTATTTTGTTCATATATAAAAACCAAAAATCCATCCATGGTCAGTGACAGGTGCATAATATATAAATTGTTTTTTGGTAGGTGCCTAAAGGTTTTGAGTCAAGGTTCCATTGTTTCTTCATTTTCCTGCAAATACTGAAAATGCATGCATACTTAAAACTTGCTTAAAACACATTTTTTATTTGCCATTTTTACTGACAGCTTTCAACCATCAACCTCAATGTTTAGTCAGGTACCGAGCACCGTGAATCTTGAAAATTGTACGTTATCTATTACAACAGACATTTAAAACTGTATTAATTGAATC
This sequence comes from Orchesella cincta, assembly GCA_001718145.1. Lineage (NCBI taxonomy): Eukaryota > Metazoa > Arthropoda > Collembola > Entomobryomorpha > Orchesellidae > Orchesella > Orchesella cincta. Next base: position 62,998 of record LJIJ01000472.1, read on the forward strand.
GGCACTTTCAAAGGTGTACTTGGGGAGGGTGTACTCCATTAAAGAGGTTTCATTTTCATTTACGAGGGTGGACAAGGGACCTCAAGAGGAAATTTAATTATGAAGGGTTTACTCAGCGGGAATCAAGACTCTCTTGTTGGAGACTGCGTGAAAGGTGTACTTTGAGCGTCACTGTCATCTTGAAATTAATTCCTGTTTAACACGAAGTCACAGATTTTGAAACGCCGTAAAAATTCTGGTCACATCACGCCAACATTCAATTTTCAAAAAGGGATTGTGACTTTAGTACTCCCTTCTATTCTTCCATGCTCATCTTACAGTGTTGATGACAAACAACAAGTAAGAACGCTTTCTTCCATTTCTTTAGGTTTTCTTTGGGTGTTGTTAGTTAGTCTGATTGATTTTAATGGTATTATGAAACAGCAGGCTAATTTTGTGAGTATCATCTAACATCGCTTTAATATATTAACAAAGAAGCGTCAATGACTTTTCCTCTTTCCTTTCAAGAACCATTCGTGGAGTGGAGTGTACCGTACTTGTTGACTTGACTTGAGTACTACTCACAATAGCCACAGCCTGACAGACATTAACCGTACGGCATTTATATCGCTTCGTTTGAATTGAACCCTTTCCTTCCTATCTTCTAAGAAAACTACATATTTGTAACTTGGCCATGACCAGAATGATTCACACAGAGAGAAGAGAAGGAGGGTCTCATATACTCATGCTTCCAATTTCATCTTAACTTGCAAGTGGACAAAACCAAGCTAGTCAAAAATTATTTTGGGCTTTGTTGATCTGATGTCGTTTTTTTCTGAAGGAGATGGCTCAAGTTGTTGTGCATGAATAGGAAACTAACGATGACCGAATTTGGACATAATCGTCTGCTAATGCTTTTTATACATGTACTTCACACGCATGTATACAAACAAACATTGGTCTGCTATTCAAAGTTATGTCATGTCGAGCTGCTATTATTATGTTTTATAGGTGTTATAACACATCTGCATTTTACAACTTGTGCAGTTCTTTTTGTTAAGCACTCCTACGCAAGTGCTGATATAAGACGGTATCATGAAAATTAAAAGTTTGAAAATGTGCCGAAGCACCACCTATTGATAGTAGTGTCTAGTGAAACTGACGCCATAACTCTGGTACAAGTGCAATTTTTAACCAGTCTGTTGTCTCTGAAGAATCTCCAACAACATACTTACGATAAGTAGAGATTATTTTCCCTTTCGTCAAAACAAAACAAAGGAACATCATAAGCCTTCTGTAAGCAAAATATTAAGCCTTTCTTTAGATGGTAGAAAGATTGCGATTGCAAAAGTTGTGGCATGTGCCGCAATAGAAAATGAGCATTTAGTCAAGATTTGCATACGCTTTTGGAATCTGCAACCGTCGAATTTAAAGGGATTAATAAATCATACTATCGCTTGAACGAGCGCTTGCAATTTGTACTATTTCTTAATTGCGACTCAAGAGACTAATCGATTTTGACATTTTCAGATGTCAGCACAGCAAATCACTCAATTGTTACTTGTCATATAATATCTTGTACCCATTCTTTCAAACTGGTGTCACAATCAGCAGCTTATTAAAAATGCATATATTGGTTATAGTTTCCTTGTTAAGGGCAAAACAAATGCAAATGCATCTGGCTATTAATTATGTAATAATAGTATAACAGACAGCAGTGTGGTTGAATGTATGTTGCATCAGAAGACCACAACTTTGGGATGATAAAAAAGACTTCAATGCAAGTATAACACCTTCATGCAGTTCTTTTTGGGAAGTTGGGAAAAATAATGTCCATGGAAAGTGCATAAGGCTATGATTATAATTGAAAGACGTGCATATAAATACATACATGAATATTTTTGATGATTTGCATGGGGAACGCATTAACCAACCATTGACGTTTTGAGGGTACCAAAATTACTGACTGAAAGCGTCACATCATTAGTATATTGCTATATTTACTGAATGTATAGTGTCTGCTGATCCAATTTGTACGAACGGCAAAATATGGTATGGTAGTAATTATCGGGTCTAATAACCGCTTAGGGATTGGTGATGGGTTTGTGTATGATTTCATAATCTAGAGGCATCATATGAACCATATGACGCCTTTTTAAGGATGCTCATCCCTATCGCATATGTAATTCCTAGTAACAATGCTCGCTAATTACACAGGTAAATGTTTTGGATTAAACCTTTTATTATTGCGTTGCACAAATGCATAAGATTTTTGGTAGTTCAGTAGCACTGCCCCAAACGAATTCATGCAAATATTCTGTGAAATTTATTGACGTACAATTTGCATGTTTAGCAAGTAAAATTGAGATTGCCTTGTCTTGTTTACGTCAATACATTTTCATCAATATTTAGCAACCCTACTGTAAATCAGTAGGGTATAATAAACCTGCTACTTTTTTTTGTTAACGTGTAATTAAGTAGGCTGACTAATGAAATGAGTCAACAATTACATTGGAAGTGATTAGAATGACCGGAAGGTCTAAAATAATCAATTCATTTACGAAAGCGGCAAACTGAATGAGTTAATAAATGCAAACTAGTATGCATTAATGCAAATATATTTTTGGGATTTGATAACAATCATTAATTTGTCATAAATGGTGAGCGAGATACAGTTTGCATATGAAGTTACTAGTAAGGTTCTAGTAAAGTTTGTCGGCTGGTTTGATTTGTGAGGTCATCCGACAATCTAAATCATTTAGGACTTTCTTCAGTTCAGCGAAATATTTTGTTAGCTAATCAACTTTTTTTTATAAATGCAACATTTAATTTGCAATTATTATAACATTTTATGAGGTTTCCGCTTTTCGATCACCTTTTTACGTCAAAATCATTTTTCTAATTTTTCATACGAAAAAAAGTCGTGTTTTTAAAGTTTCATATTAAAATGTTTAGAGAACTACTACACTACTGTTTTACTTCCCCCAAATGATTGTAATACAGAGCAACGTGGTCAACAAAGTGGACGATGAAATGAAATAACATTATTGCTTACTCTTACAAAGGTCCTGTTTCTTTGGAACATATATATGTAAAATCGTGTTTAGCATGTACCTATGAATACATGAATGGCAATGATAAAAAGTTTCGCTAGCATATGCAATGCAACGGTTCAAGTCAAAGCGTCATAAACGTAGTATTCCGGACAAGCGCTTTTCTAAAGTCTCTACCGCTTGCAACTTTTGTTGCATTCACTTTAAAAAATTCTGGTCCACACACTTCATGATTCGTGCAACTCTATTACAACTTGTCGGCGTGGGAGGGAGCAACACTGCTACTGCTTAGTATTCATGAAACGCTACGGATTCAACTGTATGTTAGCGGAACATGTAGATAAGCTGAGTGTTTTTCTAACAAAAAAGAGCCATAAATCGTGACCATTACTTATCATTTCAGCAGGGTTCATGTCAAGCATCCCAATCTCATTTCTTGACATCTCCATGATTGTAATCAACGGAACTGCAACCTACAATGTGAAAAACCAAAAATTATTTTGCTCATCTTTCTAATATAGATAACCGTGAATGGTTACTCAATCTATTGACTTTGCGATCAGAGATGAGTATGCATGCATAATTCTATATATTTCATACCTGATTTGCAAATGTAATTCAATTTATTTAATCTTCAATTTATTGCTAGTAGTTGATTGTCGTCACGTCACATGTGTTTCCTGATCTTTTTAATTTTGTGTGTGATTTTCGTGACCTCCGTTTGCTCAATTGTGTATTCAATCCTGGGTGCTAGATCGTGATTTTATTATTTGCGCTGACCAATGTAACGGTATAAAGAGTTGCATACCATGCACGATGACGCTTAGAAGGTCATATCCGACAGTGAAATGGTGTCCTGTTAACCCCTGCAAAGTTCATGTACCACACATCTTAGTTAGGAAGGAAAGGAAGTTGTTTGAGAAGGTAATTGGGAAAATGTGAATGGACACAATGACAAAAACGTAAGGTTCTCCTGTAGATAAGTGAACGTGACAGGTATTTATAGAAAGGTAAAAATCCCACAGCGTTGGGTGGCTGTTACATCATTGTTTTGCCAATCACGAACTCAATTCTTGGTGCAGTGACACAATAAAAGGGGGATTTAAATGTCAGCGTGCTTTTGGAGTTTGCTTTCATAATTATGGGCACATGATGTCCGCCTTAGTTTCTCAATAGGAGGCATATAGAACAAATATATAGAAAGCAGCGAGTCTTGAATTTTAAATAGAGATACATGGTTGATAGTAGATGCACAATTTGATTTAAAGATTTCATTGTCTTATCGTATAAAACCCTTTGACAGTTCAATATTATTGCGAGTTCTTTGAAATGATATTTTGTGTAGGCAAACGTTACATTTGTTCCCTAATCTTGACTCGTCATCGCAAAATGCAAACATTGCATCTTCTACCTGCAATGTGGGTTTTGAAATGCTCATTGTTTCTTGCATTTTTAATCGCGTCCCATCCAAATATTTGACTCTACAACCTTGATCAACCAATCGAGTACCTGCTAACTCAATAATTATTGTGCTATTGTACAATGACAACAATTTGATGGAGTCATTTTACATTTAAATATATTGTGTACGCATGTAGGTAGGTTTTTAAATGGGATACTTACTACCTGGTCGAGTTATGTATATCATGATGATTATGATTGCGTGCGTGGGCTGGTTAACTCCATCTGTTACGAAAAAAATCTTGATTTTAATGAATGCGCTTAAGGTACACCTACAACACAATATAAGAAAAGGACCATTGACTTGACTTCATCTACTTAAATTTAAGTCTAGTTTGCTGAATAGATTCCCACTGTCAGTCAAATTGACTTTTGGATACGGAGATTAAGAGACTGTTGAGCAAAATGAGCTATTATACTCTTTTTGGTTAACCCAGTGTCAGCATGAGAGTAGTTTGCTTTTAGATGACAATATCAGGAGGATAAAGGTAGGGGCAGGGCGACTTCAGATTAATCATTTTTAGAAATTGCAAATCCACCGCATAATGAATTCGCTGCACCTGGGTTCATAATACAAACTTATGGTCGCAGTATTAAAAAAGTTTACGTGAAGAATTGATAGAAGCTCTTCAGTTAGCATCCCATGGTGTGGTCTTTGAGCATTAATACTTGTTGCACATGACATCTATTACCTGTCTGACTCCATCATCTGCAGGCCGAGGACCTACCTCGACGCTGCGCTAGCAATAACCAGCGGTCATTGATCATTGAATTTCTGTAACTTTTACAGTAAAGCTGTTGAATTGAAGTTTCTTACAAAATTCATTAATGGTTAAAGTTCAATAGACGTATGACATGACATTATAAATATTCAAGCTGTAATTTTTCGAATTATTTACAAATACAATCAAAATGAGTATGAATAAATTAATCTTAACTAATAATTTGCTTTGTTTCTTTTTTACAGGTAAGTCGTGATGAATTTTTGTTTGGAATTCGGATTTTGATATGATCCCTATACATTGTCCCAATCACCAATTTTAAGCTACTTCAATGAACTCGTGTAATGTAAGAAATATCGTTTTGCTGATACATAACTGCTTTAAAGCATACCTACGCAAAACTGAAGCTGTCATGTTTTTTCTTCAGTGATTAAAATGCAAATAACATATTAGCTGAAGCTTCCTAAAAGCCACTTCATCACTATTGTCTGCATCAGTGAGTTGTATCAACTCCAATTAAAAGCATATAACGGACCGAATAAAAAAAATCTGGAAGAAATTACAATAACAATTTAGTTGTTAATTACACTTCATTCAAGTCACACATGTTGCATTTAACTGAGCTGCACCAAATTGTTGAAAGTGCAGTCAGTGACTATTTGATTAGGGCTAATGTACACACAAATGATGATGAAGGCTAGTAGAACCTGCTGTGAAAATTTACACTCTTTGACAGGCATCAAGGCAAAAACGCTCCTTGATAAAACATGCGCAATCAAATTTTTCTCAAATTATCACGCTACTTTTAGGGTGGTCAAAAAAATACAAAAAACCAACAAAGAACCAGTTTACCTCAAGCATTCAACTGAAAATATGTAATCTTCATTTGATAAGATCAAATTCATGAACAACACTGGAAAATTGGATTAATCGAAAATATGGATGAAGTTTTCCATGCAGATAAGTGGACACCAAGAATGATAAATACGCTTAATCATGCACATGTATAAAAACTAATTTTTGAGAAGCGTTTACGAATTAGAATACAAGTAATCGAGATGATTTGCATATTTCTTGCACAATTGAGCTAGTAACATGTGCCTAATAATATACAAGTGATAGTAGTTCATAGTCCAGCAGAATTAAGCATTCCCCTCAGGCATAATATGTTTCAGCCTTTAATCGATATAAATTCCATGTAGTGAAAAAATATTATCATCCTCCTCTTCACTTCAACACACGTGCATCATCGTCTTCATGATTTCTTCCCCATGCGATTCACTGATGATGTTGGCTATTTATAAGGCCAAGGCAAGTCCCTCATAAGTAGAGCAATTTTTTATTTCTCAAAAAAATTATCAATAAATCGGATCAGGCTAGTAATGTGCAGCTAGATGCATCTTTATTTATTTACTAAAATACTACTGTGCAAGTAGCCCACACCCATCACAACCAATATCCAAACAGAGAATAGAGAAGGTGATCTGCCTGAAGAAACGTGGAAGAACTGATTGTAAAAGCCGATAAGCTGCTCGTTTCCATATTGCGATTGTAATGCATGCGTAAAGTGAACAAACACGTATTATTCACCATAATCAGCAAATTGGAACATTTTATGGTAGTTTACACGGAGTAGCTCTGCAAACTTGATGTAAGTAAACCATCAATTACTTCTTTTTACGTCGATTTTCAACTCTCTAGAGGGAGGTAGGGTAAGGGACAATCTGTGAATCAGTACATATTTTGGGCAACCAGTTGATGATGATTGTAAAAAAAACTCACTGTAGTTTGTTAGATTGCCCTAACATATGAAAACATTTGGCAGCTAAATTTGCTTCCTCATAATTTCAGCAGGTTGCATCAAAATAGGGAATAAATAGATCCTAATAGCTCAATTACCACATGCATGCAAGTTGATTTGTGAGTCGATTTTGTCGTAATTTATTTTTCAACCTACGAGAATTGTCAGTATAGGATCAAGTTATTCGATTTCCTCTGAAATGTACTAATTGTAAAATGATAGAATTTTACCCAGTTCATACTTTAACTATAATTTAATTAGTATATACAGTAGATAAATGCTATATACCTGTGTCAATTCATATTTTATCTCAGCTTTTAAAATCATGCTATCGTTCGGAGCTTACGAGAGTAAAAAATAATGCGTTTTCTTGCTTCATTGAACGAAAAATGAATGCTGTATTAAAAAAGATTGAAGACTCTCTGTAACATAAATTAAAAGGTTTAACTAGTGTTCTCGTTCTCCAACTAGTGCTGTTAATGAGATTCATATAATGAGAGTGGCAAGAATTACAGTGTCATTCATGAGTATCTTCCAGAACATCTACAAATATGATCTTCGCACTGACAAAGTTGTTTACATCTCATTTAGCCTCAAAGCAATATTCGTAAAAATCCTGAAACACCATGAAAATGACATTGGTTTTATTGCTAATGTTGTGCGTTCCATTAAAGCCCCTACCATGATGATTCACATGAAATGAATGTGAACCTGCTGGAATCCCTTTATTTCGGAATCCTGTAGTGCAGAATGCATTCGAATAGCAATGCGTTTCTTTTCGCTTCTCTTCTAGATGTCATTCTGATTCTCAGAAAATGTTGTGGGTAAAACTAACTGCCCATCATCATGACGTTAACTTCTGTGATGACAAGTGTAAATCGTTCTTCCTGTAGTTAAGTCGATTTTAAAAGCAATTATCATTATCCAGTGTGGACACAACGTGAAATTTCATATATCTGGAAGACGCCAGCAGTGTCAAGATTGAATGACAATAGATTATTATAAAAACTTCCTCGTGCAACCAAAACCTTAATTGCATTCTACTTCCTTGAAACAAAATTCAGGTTTTCTGTTTTTTGCAATTTATCATAAAAGTTTTTAGTTTTAAATTTCAAAATAATATTTCTGTCGTTCACCCGGACTGTTTTCGGAGATAGTAACATAACTGCATGTTAATCCAAACTTTTTTTTTCTGGATATTTAAACATTAATCATCGTTTCAATGCGTATGTTATGACAGGAACTGAAAGACTCATCTCGTAATTTTTTCTTTAAGTCGTGTCTTAAGCAATCCGGCATATTTTACTTACCACGGTTTCAACTAATACTGATTCTTATTCATTCTAAACCGCATATTGTACAGAGTCACAATTGCATTTGAAATATATTTCGAAAGTCCTTATAATAATGATACTACAATTCTATGAAATGGCAACAGTAAACCGGTACTTGCAACCATCCTTAATAAACTGCAACTCAGCGCATTTCAATTTCCATAAATGGAGTTAGAAAATTAGGTTCAAGTCTTTGAAAACAGTGCTTTAGACAAATCCATGCTAACGACTACAAGACAAAAAAGAAGTGTTCTCAAATGAATGCAAGTGATTTTCGTCATTACGGTTACATAACTAGCCGGTGATTTGCACTTATGTACAAATGAGTGATGATTTCCATGATGTAAGTGTGTGATAGCCATTAAAGGGGTATTTCTAAGCTATATAACCACTACATACTTATTTAAGAGTAAGAGCAATGCAAGTTGAAGCAATCTGTATTGAGATCACATTACCAGGCCAGACTAGTTTTTTTCTAAACTCCTAGAAGTGGCAAATACAGCGTGTGACTCAGTAATAAGATACCATACCACATTATCGAGGAACAAAAGACTCAAGTTTGCGAAAAAGAGCTTGTTCAAGATTTTGATCTTCAATTATAACTGAATTTAAATGGAAAACGTCGAGATGAGAGGAAGCGTTTTGCATACGTTGTCAAATTAGATGGGTAATGTTTCAGAAGTACGGAGTACGCAAAACCGGCAATGCAAAATATTGGGTTTCAACGGCCATTTTTGTCTCCGTGGCAACGGGTCAAACTTTTGTAACAATTTTAAAAACACAGGGGGGACCACGTTCACTTTGAATTTTACGTGTCAATTTGCATAAGTTTGGTCAGTTTTCAGAAAAATTGAAAATTCTGAATTTTGGTCAAAACATGAAAAAACTAAATAATATGCTTCATTTCAATATCTGTTGAAAAAGTCAGTTAATTGGTATTTGACAAAATTTTGCAAATTTGAAATGCATAATACATAGGAAAGGGGTATTTTAAAAAATTCAATCCGTTGTTGAAGCAGTTAGTCTGTCTACATTTTGGATGTAAGTTGAATGTAACGGGATGTAGTCCATAAAATTAGCGGAAATGGTTTTTCCTGATATGGAAATATCATTCTGCCCACATGGTATGATTGTTCCTCTCTTACAGTTTTGGTTGTTGCAGAACATTGGTAGTTTGGCCATTGTTGTGGTTTTACTGTTCGGACTTATCAGCTATGTTGCATGTAATACATCAGAAGAGTGATTTCTTTTATAGTATTTCTACTTCTTTGATTTCCAGGGAACGCTATGATTTGATTTTGGTAAAAAACATGTTGTAATTTTGTTCCCTTATTCCGGAGTGTATATTATCGACAGCTAAAAGTGTTAAACCAATACCTTTTCATCATATAATTTATTAGTTATATTCCAAAATTATTTTATGGAATTGAAATGAAACTTACTCGTTCTGGAGTCATTCATTACCAAGCCTTTTCTATTCTAAATTTGGATTCATTTGAAAGTTTTGCATAAATGTACAGCTTTAAAATTCTGTATTCAATAATTTCTAGTCAACCTAGCCAGCGTCTGGTTGCTCTGTTATGAAAAGCCATTAAACCACAAATCTCATAATTTAAACGTAACAGCAAGATATTGTTCATTTTAAGCATCTCACTATTGCAGTATAAATATTTATCATTTACCCACCCATTACTCAATTCTATTAGACGAATACGTGACTCACAGTAATACACTTATCACGGCCGGCAAGACGCTGTCGCAGTATCAAATCTTTTTGCCAAAGTACATCATCTTCATCTACTACTGTTGACTCCACATCTGGGATATGCATTTGGGACCTTAATTTTTCATTTCATTTCATTTTCATATTTTTTATTATCAACTACTACTACATGTAATAACAGTAATAACAATAATCTTGTCTGCCCGTTGTTGCAAACTAAACATGATTGTGTAATATGACATTTACGCTGCAGGACAAACTGACGAACACCCCCACGAAGAAAGAAAGCTTTATGTAACAGAAAGCGATGTTCTTTCTTTGGGTGGATTCACTTGTGTTAACGACAATGAAAGAGAAAAATCCTTCTACTTCGTTTGCAGCTTAAATTGTCTGTGAGCTGTTTTTATTGTAATTATATTATTACCAAAGTACAAAGCATAAAAAGAATATTTTTACATGTGAGGGCGATGCGAAGATGATTCCAAACCAAAACCAAACCAAGCGTTGATATAAGGTTTGGCCCATGGTTATTCCGAAAAACGCTTTATGTATCTTTCTCTCTACAAAAGGAGGAAGCAATATAAAAAGCCAGTTTCATTTTTGCTCGTATCCTTTAACTCGTTGTTTAAAACTGTGACTTGACTATATTATGCATGCAAGGGTATATTAAAGCTAGAGATTTCAAATTGAAAAAGTCTGTTGTTTATTGTCCGCTTGCTATAATTTCCCCTACATTCTACTGGAGCCGTTAGGAGTATTCATGTGTGTGAATCTAATGTGTTTTTATGAATTCCTTTTGTGTAAAAGTCATGAACACAACTTGTAAGAAAAGGGAGAGGCGTGAGACCACAAAATTTAAAAGTCATAAAATAATTACATTTTTGGACTCATCTCTTCCCAAAAAAGAGGTAAAGGGTCTGACTGCCTTTGCCTTGCGGTGATGTCCCTGACTATTTCCAGATGCGTCCAATTAGCATAGAGCGTGAATAACGAGATTGGCAAAGAAATGAATGTAAATGTGTATGTACCTCATGTACTATTTTAATTTACGGGCAATATTAAGATGAAATGAGGCTTCATTGCTGCTTTGACCATTACCATCCGAGTTTTTCACAATGAAGGAAAGAAAAGACGCTGCAAGTGTTGGGATTAATAGAGATGATGCTGCTGCACAATTGAGCCTATTACGCATCCTGCCTCCAGTTCCACGGTCACTGTCACTACATTCGAACAGCATCGCTGGTGGTCAATTTAAATTTTAAATGGACAGATGGTGCGGCGCTTCGCTCTTGCTTGGTTGGCAAAAAGGACTTGGTATTGTTGGTATATTCATTCTAGCCATGCATTTGAGAATAACTCGTCCGCTTCTTTCATTTTCTTCATTCTGAATGATATAAACATTTCTTAGACGAGCAGACCACCATTTGGTCGTGATAGAATTTCTGTTTTTCATGATGCGAATGATTATAAAGTTACATTTAATGAATTAAATATCAAGAGCATAGTTCCGTATGGCTAAAAGCTAGTTTAGGCTTAATTGAAAGAATGGATTGAGTAGTTTTATAATCTGTTAATCAGGAGAAGTAAATTGAACAAACTTTGAACATTACAATCACTTATGAAAAAACAATGGCTTGTTTTAGTCCGGTCATTGTTTCATCCACGTTCTTTCGTCCACGTTTTGAGCACTCTTGAGCCCCAACAGTGTATCTGTTTGTTCTCATTACATAACATTATGCATCAGAGTTCCCTAAATGTGTCATGGGGTCAACAATTGACTGTTTTCGTTACATTTCCAAGATTACGAAACGCACAACGTTTGAGTTTAATGAATTCCCTTTCAACCATAAATAAATCCAATACGTTCATAAAGTACTCTGCTGTTAATAATTTATGTGAAGAATTTGTTTAAATTGACATAAGATAGGGGGCTTACTTGTATTTTTATGGAAAGATTAATGTAACATTCACAGTGAAACTTGCTCCAGCTTCATAAGTATGCAAGTCGGATACTATATGATACCATGCCAGAGCACTTCAAAGCAGCAAAAGTCGAGGATGTACTTGAGGTACTCAGCATCCGCAACGTTTCCTTTTACCTCATATCTTTTGTCTACTCTCTTGAAATTTCATTAATCAATTGATGGAGAGCTGGGGTGAGCGGAGCAGAGTATCGATTACCATTTCACTTTGAGCTGTAAACAAGGCTTTAGGAAGCTCAACGGTTCATTAAAATTTATTGATTGTTGAACGAGTCCATCTTGCTCCCTTGTTTCAAAAGTTTAACATGGCATGATCAACTTCGTGAGTCGTTTAGTACTTTCATTGCATTCACTGTTTGCTTTATGGTGAACTTTTAACATGGTAAATTGATTTGCAGTAACTGGCAAAACTTCTGATAAGCGCACAAGCAACTAAAGTGACTTAAGTATTACGATTAAGCAAAGTAATCATGATGAAATTTCAACAATTATATCGAGATGAATCCCCACCTTTTTCCTTTGTTCACGGTAGTCTCTTCCGCACCAGCTTGTCTACTTTGGTCATTAACATATTTTTCGTGACAATGCAAGGCACACAATCGTTAACACTGAGCTAATGATTTAAGAATGAAACAAAATAGGAGGGGCAATGGTATCAACAAAAACAATCAATGAGCAATGAAGGCTATTGATTCTTGAGTTAACAATGCTCATTACCTTGCTAATAGATTGATTGTTGACTCCGATAAGTATTGGAAAAAGTTTTAGCCCTGGTAGACTTGGCTCTCTTTACTTTCATAGTTATTGTTTAAAAAGCTTATATAATGGAAGAAGTTCTTCAAAGCACATGAAAAGACGGGGCTGATCACCTCGTCAAATTATAGCTCAGCAAAACTTTGCATAATATGGATGTTATAGCCTACGTTTTTACATAATTCATGCGAATCCAAATTTCTAGGTAGTTATTTTGCAAATTTTCTGCTGGTCAGGGATAATGGTAGTATGGTCAAGTTTAGGTCGAATAAATCATTTCCCTACCAAATATATAATACTGCGAAGAGTTATCAAAGTATCTTATTGCATTTTAAAAATGTTGTACTCTCAAAATCTCGCATCGAAATTTCAACGAAGTGTCCGTCCCTTTATCACAACTATGCCGTATAAGGCTTGTGCTTATGAAACTAATATTACCAGAGTATATGGGCCATTACCCATAAATAATTAGGTTTGTCAAAAAATTTCGTGAAAAGGTATCTTGAGGTTTGAGGTCATATACAAAGTCATCTAGGAATCTTTAATGATAATGTGTTTCAAAGAAATACACCACTGTCTCGATCCTTTCTATAGACATGCGTTGATCTCTGGGAACCAACTATCCCATAAGCGTTTCGAGTTATGGAATTAGGTAACTAGACGGGAGATTTTATCGAATTTATTATGCGTCTCAGTATTCTTTAACTGTAAACACAAATCTTTGTCCATTTAACCTAAGGAAATTCAAGAAAGGATTACTAAACTTTGTAGACATAGCTTTTGTACGCGTGTGTTTTAGCTGGAGCTGCATTTGGTAATATTCCTTTACATTTCAACAAATCATTAATGACTCCACCCTTCCCTTCAACGTGAGGATTTTTATTCCTGGAAGAAGTACCTTTCGAAGACCGTCTTTGATTTTACCCACTTGGACAGCAAAAATACATGGTTATGTTTCCAAAGTTAGAGGAAAGAATTTCAAGTGGACATTGAAGAAAGAAAACGCACTCAATACCATTTCAGTCAGGTCTGTATATTAATGATCTTAAAAGCCATTTAAATTTCACCAGTTGCTTTTACGGTTAGAAGTTATACCATGCGATATTAGAAGTAAAGGTGGGTCATTGAAGAATGTTTTCTTAGGTTATTGGTTTTTTAACAGCCGGCAGCTATTTTAAAACGGATCTAATCATATCAGGTCTGGCTAATTTTATTGAAATATTCCAATAATTGATTGCTGCGCGCGTTCAAAAAATACAAATTATAGAGTTATATGAATATATGAAAAAATACTTCCCAATCCCTAATATTTCCCATTCAGGTCATGAAGAAAAAATATGAAATCTGTATCATCGTTATGTCATGATCATCCCTTTTGAATGATCCGGTTATAACACATTTCAAGTCTGTTTTGAAAGCCCAACTGGTGACTGGAAACTAGGCAAAAAGTGTGAGTTATATATAAGCTAAACGTGCTTATCATACAAAAAAGGACACCAGTAAGCGAAAACAGCCTTACATCATACTCGTACACAGCACTGGCATGTGTAAGCATTGAACAGGTTTAGTTCGTGAGATATTTCTTATCTGAAAAACTTGTGTAAGTCAACGTTTCAGAACTGACAAAGAGGAAGAAAAAAAAAACGCTCAAAAGTCTGAAAAAGTTTGAGACCATGTTGGTTCTGATATTTCTGTCTTGTAGCCATGAAAAGTCTTGAAGAATCAGACAGCATCAACATCCTTCTCAACAACATATTGGTCGGTGAAACTACTGAATGAATATGTTGCACGTAGTTTTCCAACTCATACACATGTACATTTATACGTTAACTCCATAATATGTATTCGTAATGCAATGTGGAGAAACTGTTGGGAAGAATTGAAGAGCACTTAACTTTCTTAGAAAATATTGGATATCTATCTATCCATCTTGACTTGGAGCCTCCACTGCACTAGTGCAAAAAGGAGAGAAAATCCATCGGAGCAACAACGTTATTATTATAGAATTGCATTTATGTACTTACGGAAGCCTACCACTTTCGTTGGCATTCTTGGTTCGTGTTCTTCTTTTAGAGGAGCGAACAAGTTCACAAGGATGCAAAAAAACGGAGCATGCAGGGGAAGTTAGTTGGATGGAAAAGATGAAGAAGTGAAGTGGAGAATATAACAAGAGGCGAAGCATGTGTATGTAAATATTGATTCTGTGAAGATGATGATCTTGTAGAGAAAATGCATGGTTATTTTTTGCTGCGTTACTTTTATACTTCCACCATCCCATCATGACAAGCGAAACCTGAAAAAGTAAGCACTTCATCCGGAACCGGTGGAATACTCGGAATATTTAGTATTTAGTAGTTGGGAGATCTGCAACATACACTCTTTTTTAGGAATTCCATGGGAAGCGAGAAAGGAGGTGTGAACTCACGGAGCAAAGTAATGTTGTGTGGTTTTAGCCATGATTGTATAAGCACCCTGGAAAAGCGGAGTGGTGACTTGAGATTTTACGTCTAAACGGATAATCTCCCTGTTGCTAAACTCCATCTTCATAATTAAATCATGGTCGGAAGAGTGAGGAAGGGCGGAAGTAATATAAATGTGAATGTGTTGGCAAGTGCAATTTCGAAAGCGGAAGGAACGATATGGTCATTAAACTGCAATCGTTTTTTGCAGTTTATATCCTATCTGAATTGCTCAAGATTATAAACATGGAAGAGAAATTGGCAGAGAAAGAGAGGAGGAAGGAAGGAGACTTGATTTACACAAGGATTTATTTAGTGTCTTCGTAGAATAAAGAAACTTCTCAAAAGTATGATGATATTGCTTTAGGTTGAAAGTGCGTAAGCTAAACATAATATTATGTGTGAGTCTAGAACACGTGTAAGCATTCGTGTGTGTAAAATTTTCTGCAAGGAAAGAAGATCACATGGAATAAAACGTTGCGAATGAACTTCTTAAAAGTGCCATTGGCAATAATTTAGAGCTGTCTAAAGAAAGAGCTCAGGATGAAAAGAGTCACTGACAGACACAAGTCGAGTGGTGAGGAGTTTTTAAAGCCAAATTATATATAAAATGGTTGTTGTGGTGGGCTTTTTTGGCTTTTGCCTGTGTTTTGGTTTAGTACACGTGCCAGGCCAGATTTTGATTAAACAATCTGGTGACATCACACTTTCCTTGCGTTTGGACATGCTTAATCCGATTATAAGGTCTTATTCTTGTAAGAAGAATCACGACTACTGACTTCGGAAGCAACAACCCTCTGTATATATATTATGGTCCTGTTTTGGAAGCAAAAACACATGAAAAAATCAACAAAGAGGCTTTTGCGAGCAACCTGTATTATCATCAGAACTCATTTTGTTGAATGCATAAGTGGATGATTATTATTGAGACCATTCTCTTGTACCATTTTCCAGATAAAGGCAAACTGTAATCATTACAAGAAAATACAAACATATTATTTCATAATAATATGCAGAAAGAGTCTCTATTCAGTTCAATTTGCTCACAAATAAGTAAACGTTTTATTGATGTAACGTTGAGTGGCACATTGAAATAAGTCTAAAAATCTAAAGGACAGAACTGTGAAGGTGTTAATTAAGGTAAGCGCCCAGCTGGTGCCTGTGGAAAACCATTTTTCTGTTAAGTAACATTTACATAAATTGCATGATGATGATATGATGTTGCAGGAGTCAACTTGAAATTCCCTTACGAGTTTAAATCTGTTTACCATTTATTGCTGAAGAAATTATGTTTGCAACTTTTTAATGGGGAGGTGGGTGGATCAACTGGTTAACTAGAAATTGCTAATCATTTTAAAAATCCATAATACTCAAGCTATTCATTATAAAAGAATATGTTGTACATATTATGTGGGTGCACACAATTTCATGGACCCACATCACACGCTAACTACTATAATTTCAATCTTCCATAACGGAAGGAAGGATATAAGTAATATATAATATAATATAAGTGTTCATCATTTATACGGTGGATAGAATGTCTACTGCTTATGGAAATTGTAATTGCAAGCTTGCCATTACGATTTTAAATGAACTGAATATACGGGCACGTGTACATACTGTAACATTAGATAGCCTGAAGCACCTCATAGTTATGCAAAACGATCTTGTTCGCACATTATACTTCATTACGTTACAGAATAATTTGCTTTTACTTTACCCGTAGCTGTTTTCTCCAATTATTCTCTTTGGTGCAAGGAGTTTGGTTAAGTGAGATCATACATAATATTTTCATCTTTTCCTGGTCTTTCCTTGCGTCGAGTGGAGTATTAGTGAAGTTGGTGTTCAGTCGACGTTTTATTAATGGAACCGAATAACATTTATTGAAACTGAAGTCAATGCTCTGCGCGAATGTCTAATGAATAAATCAAAGTTGACGAAAAAGATGCTAAATGCTAATAAACCATATAGATTATGTTTATATAAGCGACTCTCCTGGAGGCTTATCTGTGGAGCACTGTGTATTTGAAAAATTGCCAAGATTTGCATAGGAGCTTGGCAAGCTATTCCAATAAAAATTATGATATTCACGATGTTTATGTTGTCTGTTCTTAATATGCGCATTGAAGAAGCGTCCAGTCTTAAAATGTACTTAGTATTATGAACTTCCTCTTTTATGGCTTATGTTTACATCATCATATCAGTCCAATTTCAAATAGGATACTTCTTAAGACCATCATCGTACACATACGCATCTTCAAATGTCAAGTTTTGGTTGTTTATGCGTATTGCCACACCACACCACGCCAGACTTCAGGCAAACCAAAGCAACGACCACACCATTAGACCATTAACCAGCATCAGTTTGCCACATGTATAATCAAATCAGCAAGCAAAATACGGAAATGTCTACTGCCATGTTGAGAAATAAAAAGTACAAATTGTGCGTAGCATTTCACATTCCTCAATGGTGCTCAAGGGTGATTGTAATGATAATAAATGCATAAAATAAGCCTAAACATAACATTCACAATTATTTATGCACGAAAATCATTTTTCCTTCCAGCCGAGCAAGTGTGGTGAGATGCTTTCTGTCTTGAAAGAAAGACATAGAGGAGTTGATGATTTATCGAACTGTTGGTAAATTTGGAATTATGGAAATTTTTGAGAATGCAATGCATATGAATTCTCTGTTTCATTAGCCTTTCAACTCAAGTGGCCACTAAATTGAGGCGATAATGAGAAACACACTTCCTCTGTGTTTGAAACTCCTCATTTTAGAACAAGATTGAATGAAAAGAAGAAAGTACCTTGCAAACTCACTAAGGAATATACACTTCAAGCAATTTTGAATTGGCACAAAATATAAAAGCTGTCCAGGTTAACAAATGTATGCGTTATCATTGCTGAAGCGAATATACATTCGCAACTCTTTGAATAACTTTTTTGAAAGTGCGGTTGGCTACGGAAAACCTGTCATATTCTTTATACCCTTAACACTTCCGTGAAAAGAAGAGCTCACATTTAATTAGGCAGATTTCGTGAAAACTACTCAATTCTGAGATAAGCAACTAATCATCAAACTCAGCGGAGGGTCTGGTGCCCATGTCATATAAATTCGCATAAAAATGCAGAAACCATGAAATTGCAGAAAAAAGTGTGAATATTTTTCTTGATCTCGTTAAAAGCAACCTCCTACTGACTGAATCTACTAACTAGATTCATGCAGTTTCATTCCATTACGTCAACATTTTTCACTCGAAGGATACCGACTGACGATTACATATTTTTCGAATTGGAAATATGGAAATGAGCAATTCGCAACCATCAGAAATCCCATAAAGAATCTTCAAAGGATATGAGGATTTTGCATTTTGTTTTGACAGAGTAAATTTTTTATCTTTCTGGAGAAGTCAAGTCACTTGAATCCCTAACTAAACAAAGTTTCTATACACTTCATATTTCACACAATTTGCTGCAGGTTGAAAACCATCCTAAATAACATGGAATTCTGTCCTAATCACAATCTCGCGCTTTCGAGTAAAATGAACGTCTACATATTTTGCTCAGTACTTCTTGTGTCACATTTTTTCTTCTGAAATATGCCCAATATTCCACAGTATTCATGTAGTAAAGTTCCAGAGTCATTATTTCATCGGTAATAACCTCTGTCTGGCTGTCTGTGAAAAGGGCGAAAAGTCATTGAGGAAATGTCATTCGCGATGATGAGCCATTCCAATGTTTGTTTGCCTATCCCATCTTTTGAATTTTTACATGAGCCCATGTGCCTATCTATTGCATAATACACGGATTTGCGTGTACAAATGAACTTGTGTTGGCGTTGGAGAAATATATGCGTATGTAATTTAAGTGTATTATATCATGGCTTAAGTTATATAACATGTGCTGTTCTACACACATGAACCAAAACAAAAGGACATTGGCCCGATGCCCAAGTTAAGTTTGCAACAAGTATAACTCGACTCATTTGTTGTTAAACAAAAAATGAACTTAGTTTCACTAGATCTTGTCTCTGTACTAAAAGCTTTCGCATCATCTTTAGCTTCCTTTTTGGCATATCTTTATGACTAGTGGAACAGGACAGTAAAACGTGCAATATTTTTCAATTCTGCTCTCTTCACTCTCAGCCACATGTTTTTCTTTTGAATGTTATGTTCCGAACTGATGTGGTTGTGGTTTAGTGTGGTTGACATTTTGGGATGATGATGATCCAGTATCCAGTTTTTACTGCAAGCATTATTGGCCTAACCACATATATATTTATGCGTAAAATTTTGCGTGCATTAAAACAAAAAGAAGCCGTTGCCCACATACGCATTGTCCTCGTTTATGAATGCAGATTGACTGTTATGTAACCACACATTCCCTTTTGTTAGAGCTGGTGATTTTAGGAACACAAATTTGGAAGTATAACTGCCCAGCGGATAGCCTTGTCAGAGTTTGTCTGATGTAATTTATTTTACAAGAGGTATAATCTCAGAGAGATCAATGATCGTTGACAATGAAAAAGATGTGACCATTATATTTCTGATATGTGCAATTTTGAGTGAACTTCCTTACTTCCACATTATCTCCTCCCTCCACAGTCTTGGAAGCATATATTTTTTCCGGGATGATTTTCATTTCCTATTGAAGAAGTATCGCAATGTAGGATCTCAAACCGGATCAAATTGAGAAATGGCTATTTAAACAGGCGTCTCACCAGAAGTTTTTGATTTGTTGGATGAATAGGAAAAATATTTTCATAGTCAAGTCTGCTTGTTTGTGCACTTCCTTTTTAAGAGATTTCTCATATTCTCTTCTGCTGCTCAACGGCAATCGACATGGATGGACGTGTTGAATTGCACTTGTGAATTCCTTGATATCGCCCTTCAGTCCATTTTTTTACACTCATTCATCATTCGTTCCGTGGTGGTCAATGTGAATGTGAGATGCGCTTAATGCAAATTTTCCACAATAGGAAATGCAAATAGGGAGGCAGTGGGCATGTGTTACAGTACATATGGACATAATCAGACGCAACAAAATAGCAACCGTCTGTCCATCATCGGACAGAATAATAATCAGAATTTTGGATAACAATGGCATGTTTTCTTATATTGCATAATGTTTTACTATACTGTTATCCCATTGCAACAATGCTAAAGCAGAAGTGTTGTGTTTACAAGGAATATTTATTACAGTCTTCTTCCCCATCATGTGTGGCATGCGAAATGATACGATGCACTTGAATCTCAGAAAAGGTATTGGTTTACCAATGGTGTTCACCCGCAGTGGCACTCGGACACTAGTCTTATCTTCACCTTCCTTGTTTGCAGTGTTCAATAACAGCCAAGTGTACGAACACTACATAAATTACAAGTGGGATTATATTTCATTTGATGTTTCATTGTATGAATTCTCGGCTTCAATTGTTTAACTCTTGCAACTTTTTGATATTTGACACCACAGTTTTTTAATAAGAAAGAACTTAAAGAATGGCCAGCAGGCAAATCAAAGGAAAAATTTGGTGAAAGATGTCCTCGCACTGACTGAGCTTGAACTGGACTCGTGACCAATCTTATAAATGGTGATAAGTGAAATGAAAAGACAAGTAGTATTATTCATTAATCTCTATATAGAGAATAGGATTCAATATTTTTCTGGAATCACAACAATCATTGGCAGTTGCTTAATGTTATCGTGTAGTTACTCTATCCTTGAAAAATACCCATTGTCGAGTCTTATATTCTTGGATGATGTAAACTTTATTTTACAGCTTTCGGTGGGCATATACGGATTTTATATGTATTTCTAATTGACAGGCGGCGAATTCAAGATCCCCTTTGCATATTTGCGTGACCAGCCGTGCGTTAAGCATATAATCCGACAATCAGTGATTGAGTTGATGTACATGTGCAGCACACATATTTGCATATTTACAGGTATAAGTAATATGAGCCATCGATTGTTAAATTGGCTTGCGTGGCTCAGTAATTCTCAATTTTATGGTTGACTTGAACCACTGACTTGTTTTGGTCATTGTGATCATTACTAATGAAATCGAAAGGCTAACCAAGCGACCAGGATTTATGATTATTCACGTTAAGCATATACTCTCTCTCTTTCTCGTGGAACTGGAAGTGCAAGAGTTCTTTTTCTTGCAATGATAGCAATAGCAATGCGTATATTATGTAACACTGTACTATGCGTGCGGATGGAATGGAAAACTAATTGATTTCGAACCCGTAAAATGTCTGTCATGATCATCATATCGCCTCCCATCATCTATTCTATAATCGTAATAATAATCATCGTTATCCATAACTTTCTTTTCTTTGCCACGTTTTTGGAGTGGGATTTGCTTAGCCACATGCCATTGAAACGGGCATGCCTGGACTAGGAAACTCAATGAATACGAATGTTAAGAGTTAGGGAGGGGAGCCATAAAAGGAGAAAGACGTATCTCCGATTCCTGATTATTCACGGTATCATTGGTTTTATAGGAATGTTGGATAGATAATCCAATAAGTAGTCTACTTCTTCTGCACGTTTTCAGATATACTTTTTTTTACCTGAGTGATTGACTGAAGAGTCTGTGATGAAGACGGGATACTTTTTGATAGGACCATTGATAATAAAACGACAACAATTTTTGTGAATGCAGCATTGTTGCATGAGAAAAGTTGTTGAAGGGAGTGAATTATAAAGATAAACACAGATATGTACCAAACAAGATGAATATAATATATTATATACTCCAATCCAATCAATATAACATGGCATTTTTCATCTGGAATAGTTGACTTTTTGGTCAATATAATGACCCTCCAATCACTAGTTGAAGATTCGGCACAGCTTTTGAATACATCTAGAAATTAGCTGGACGTCTTACATTGTTGTTGCAGTATTTTCTGTTGATCAATAAGAATGAAACAATTGTACGCACTTGTTTGTGTTTTTATCCCTATAATTCTGCTGGAAAATGGAGAGGAGGAAATGATAGAGAAGTGGTTTCTAGATATTGTTGTTAAAGGAAAAAAACAAAAAAAAAATGAAGAGATGGCTAGCCCTACATGCAATGATAAAGCGTCTCAATTATCAACGTCTGTAGCTGGTTCAGGTTCATTAAGACCACTTTTTATCGTTTTCGTCATCATCGCATACGATTTGTTTGGAAACGCATTTTGCGTATCGAATATCAACACTTTCGATATACTCCTGAACTATGGGATACGGAAGAATAGTATTGCAGATGAGGAGATTAGTACCTACGAAGTATTCGTTAGGTTTTACACATATTTGTTTACAATCGTTACTGGGTGTCAATGAGCAGAGAGTGAATGCCCTCGCCTTCATGGATGGAATTCCATCCGTCCGTAAATTTGTGAAGTCCTGATACTAACAGACAGCAGAATTCATTAGCAAATGCCTATCTATTACGGGGAAAGTTTCTGGTTTCAAAATGTTTTGGAATACCAGACTTCACTAGTGAAGTGGACAGCAGTTGCAGAATCATCCAAATTAAATAGGATCGGTTGATTTGATATGAAGTTTTCTGCTTCAAATTATAAAGTATCAATGCGCAGTATTTATGTATTTTGCTAATAATTGTTTTGATCATGTATCATTATCTGCGATTACGCATGCATATAATCTACGAAACTGCAGTTCTCATCCGGCTACTTTGCGATTGCAACCAACTACAGAATTTAAGAATGAGAAAAGCCATGGTCTCGACAAAACAAATCAGGATAAAGTATGCACATTTAGGATAAGAGATGAGACCTGGTTAAATCTTAAACTACTATAATATGGAAAGCATAGAACCAAGATAATTCATAGGTTTCACATGAATAAATAACAAGACATATTTCATTCTGTAGATATTACGGACAAAATTTACGAGCTGATGATTATGCTGGTGAATACAAATTTCAGATTTTTAAAGAAATATCACGCATTCAAGATATTTGGTGGATGCTGTTGTTTGCTCTAACTCAAGTACGCATTTTTCGGTGCGCATCTCATAAAAATGTAAGTCAGTGCACGTCAGCTGCTCCAAATTGCAGTTAAATAACATATACCATGCAAAAAACCCTGCATCTGAATTATATCCTCTCCCATTTTGAAAAGTGGAAAACCAGCCAAGCCAAAGCTGGTTTAGTTTATACAATGCTGCATTAAAACGAACAAATAATCGAGCAAGAAGTAAGTATACGTAGATTTGTTTCATGCTCATTGCCTGCCTCCTGGAAGATGTGGGGCTGGGACACGCGACAAAGCACGAAAAAATCGTTGTGACATGGTCGACTGAAAATTCTAAAAATGGGGAATTTTTGTTCTCTTCGTTTCCCATTTCCTTTTTTCCATCTCGCTTTCCTTTATGCTCCCATAAAATGTCTTAAAAAGCGAGAGAACCGAACAAATATTCAATTCGCTTAAAAAAGGCTGCAGTCGCAGTTTTTCTGAATCTATAGTGGCAATGAAAGTACAAAAATGTAATGCATCTTCTTGCCTTGCATCATCTTCATGAACATTGTCCTCTCTCAGAGGAAATAAAAAAGGGGAATATTATGTTTTTGTTCCCAAGATTCCTCGGATACCTTGGATGAACATGCATTATAGCATATATATTAGCTTTGTTGGTTGTATTTGTATTCGAATTGAATGCAGCATGAGACTCGTGCTCATATACGCTTAGCAGCAGCAAATAATAAAAGTAATGAAAAGCGTCTCCACTCCAGGATTTGTTACGGTGCACTTGAGGTGTGTAATTTAGGTAAGTACTGAACTGATATATAAAGCCATTTTCTTTTCTTGTGTCTATGCATAGGAAATGCAACTCTGGCGCATAGCGCAATACAGTTGCAGCGTTTACTAATATCCACGAAAGGCTTAGCGAAACGTTCACCGGTTGGTTCCGGTCATATCATTCATGACATGAATGTGGCAATAGTAATAATGGCAGGAGCAATATCTTCCTCAGAAGAAGATTGCCAAATATATATACATTTTTCATGAGTAACTGCGGTTTAAAGATTACGTGTTCTGAAATAAGCCAGCCAGACGCATCCAGATAATATAACCAGAAGCAGAGCAGAGGAGTGAACATTTCTCTTCCTTTACCCAAAGAATTGAGTACCGAAATAAGTTGAGAACCTGCGAGAAGTGAGGATTACACATCTTAACTGCCTTCCGTCATATAGGTCTGCTGATCTTCTATTAGCCGGCAAAACCCAAGGCACAAAAATACCAATGAAAATAAGGAATTCACAGTTGTACACACTTATTTCATGAGACAACCAAAGTCAAACTGACTGACTGAGCCATCATCAGCAGTATCATCATCATCGGCGCCTATTATCTTGTACATTTGCTCCGAGATCGAGACTAGCAGGGAGCCATCAACTCGAGTTCAAGAACACGTTTGACAGGCGGAATATTTGTAAAAGAATAGTTGCAGAATTGGAAAATTATACGGCACGGAAAATATCAGAAATAAATAGCAGAAAACCATTAATCGGAAGATTATTTCGATGAGAGCCAAATATTATAGTCAGACTTCTTAAAATTACATGACCGATATGCCCTATTTTACTCTTATTGTCAGTAGTTAGGCATACACTAACTGACAATTCTTTAGTTTATCTGCGCTAATTTAACGTCGCCATCTTTATAGAAAGTCAACATTAATAATTAATTTTAATTAAGGACACCTTCATGTGTATGCAACATCCATCTTCAGAAAAATCTCCAGCCATAAATCATAACTTACTTGTTATATACCCTTGTCGTAGCAAATATTAAAATTCGCCTTCATCATTCAATCATGAGAACGCAGATGCTCACCCACAGGGAAAAAAAAAAGTCTTTCATTGTCCCCCGTAACCACTCAAGACCAATTGAGTTTCCTGAACCCTATGCCAGGTCTCCAGATGTCTTAATATTTGCGAGAAAGTACTTGGTTTGGAGTGCCTTAGCCAATAACCTGTGCTGAACTTCTAGAATGCTTCCTTGAACGCGCGCTAGAATAGATTCTCCAATGAATGAAGCAGCGTATGCTCTACGGTTACTTTAATGACACTTCATTTACATGCACTTCTCCAGAGGCAGAATCGTTTAACACAACGGCAATTAATTTGTTCCTTGTGTTTTTGCTGACTTTGTACATGCCATTATCGCCCTGAAACTAACTTTTCACCTAGCGTTTTTCGTTTTAGATACTACTTTACATTTGAAATTTCTGACTACTGATTCACCATTTTATTTTTCTGCAATGTTATTCTTTAATAACTGCTTGTGCTGAAAAAGCTACCTCAGTATAGATAAGGCTGAGCCGAATAATAATACTTGAATACACAAACGTAGAACATAAAATTATGAGAATGCTCGCAGTGTATGCATTTTGATATTTTACAATTTTTCTATCTTGCTCCCTTCTTCAGATGATACTTCATACCATTAATTCTGCAAATTAATTATCACAAATTATTTTTCCGATCTGAACTACTTTTTCTGAATATTCCCGCTCTAGCAAACGTGTTCGACTCGAGTCACCAACCCACTAGGCAGCCAGTCATCATAACTATCCATGATGGATGACTGAAATAACCCTTGGTAAACAGAAACACGAGCCTCAGACTCATCAGCTCTACCTGAAACCAGACAAATATGTAAGTCAGTTGCGCAGTTTCAGTGAATGCGGATAAAAGCTATATCTGCCTCGGCAAAGTCGTGTGGTAGTAAATACAAAGTGTAGAAAACTTTTGGATGCCATGAATTCAAACAATAAAGAAGCTGATTTCCTCTTTCAATTCTCGTATAGGATGATAATGTTACTTTTCTCATCACATCATCACTACCTCCATCACCATCATCATTTTCTGCACTTGTTTGAACCTTGAAAATATCAGTTTTAGTGATGTATATATCATCCACAATATGATATATAAGTCTTTCATGGTTTGCCTCAACTTTTTTTGTTTTGTTTTTGATGCAAGCGATGCATTGAGGCAGCAAAAAATGAAATGATGACGATGATGAAAAGTTTTTTGTTCTTTACTACTACTGCTGCTGCAGCTAAGCTACTGATGATCATGTTGATTATGATAGTTCCATAATGATGCTACGATGAACCGTGTAAATCCTATTTCATAAGCCCTTTTTTAAGGTACACTATTACGTGTATTATGCATATACACGTAAAAACTCGGAATCATCAGTATGAGCCACACATTCATAAGTTTGCCTTTAAAATCACAGCATTATTATCCGTGTAAATAAGGTAAGCCGGGTTCTCAGGCCGAAACCATTAAAGTCTCGTTTTTCCTCTTTGGACGTGCCTACCTGAGCTTGACTCACCTGTCTGGTATGAGATATTGGTCTCCATGTGGCTAGTTAAGAAATCCCATTTACTTCATGCTTACTTTACTTTTAGTTTACTCGGTTTTCTACTCACTTCACAAGATGAGTTTATATTTACCTTTATATTATGAGCTTACATTTTACGCGTCTCAGATTGATCCTAATACCACTTCGGTGAGCTCAGGCTTTTGTTGTGAGTACATTTGAATGTAAACTTTTGATGCCTCATGTTTTCTTACGACGATCTAAAACAACAGGCATCGTCTTGTTGTTATTGCTGCTCCCATGATCATGCACAGAGTCAAGATGACGCTAGACGGTAATAGGAAGTTAATAAAAAAAAGGAGTACTACTTGCTATGTACTGCATAAAATGCATTCACGTACTCGTTCTATGTGTAAAGCGTGCAAGGATTCTTGGCATATTCACACAACCACCTGGTTAGGCATTCCTATTACATCTCATGTCACTTTGTAAAAGTTTTAATGTGAGCACATGTATTCAAAGTGTTGGTGGTGGCGTGGTTGGTATATTACAGTGACTTGATGTGAGAGAATACTACCTGCCTACTTGCCATAAGTGCCATGGTACACAAACTTCTATTACACATTGCACTTGCCTAAGCTATGCGATTGATGTTAGTGACGTGCTGTCGCTAATATGTACATACGCATTTTTCCTTTTTACCTGGGACACTAGTACAGCTGCGGCTCATTCCTGTTGGTGGCAGGCAAAGAGAAAAGACGCTTGGTCTGTGGGTCGTTCGTTCATGTCAGTTCAGTCGGTCGATTGATCGTCTGGTTTTTTCTGTGGAAAATTGCATTGTTTCAGGATTTTATATCAAGGACAATACTGCAGTGTAATTTTGTTGCGGATACACCTAAACATTTAGTTGTTGTGCAAATACTCAAATCCCTTGATTTTGGGGCTTCTTGAACTGCCAACTCGGGTTTTCATCTTTCAATGAGATGTCAGAAGAAAGTCCGTGATTACGTTTCAATATTTGCTCTGACTAAGACTTTTCGTGAAATTTGAGGAGGAAGTGATTCACATTTTGGTTTTAAAGACATATTTCATCTTTATGGGTACTATATTGATTTTTACTGACTATTGTCATTAGTGTTGTGTTGTGCTTGCTCTGCATACTTCAAATGAGCTATGCAGAATTGCATATTTCTGGATGACTTGGCTGTATACTTATCAGCATCTTGCTCGTTGACGTTACGTCAACAGTAGTCATTCTACTGCTGTGGCTAATGTTCGGTATTGTTGTTCTCCCATCAGACAGAGCTAACTTTAGCTCGGCTACCTGACTCCAAACCGTGCTGAAGATTTATTGATTCCATTACCTTGACATTCCTTCCTGGAAAAGGATAGAACATCTTAAAAACGCTAGCAAAGCATGTATTGCAGTGTAATGTGATACATGTTGTTGAATAGAACCTAGAATAGAACGTAAAGATTCTCATAAACAAAAGAGTACAGCCTCAGTGCTTGATATTTCCGTGAATCACTTTTCAAAGACATTGGTGGATATGTGTATTATAAACAAATTGATGAACACTTTGTGCCTAAAAATTGACAGAGATTGCAAATTAGACTTAATTGAAAGTGTGGAATTGATGAATTCTTGACTTTATAATAACGCATATCTCTTTCAATATCAAATAATTTTTCTTTAATGATTTACATATATGATCAATTATTATTCATATACATTTTTGAAAAAAATAACAAGAAACTTTAGATTAACTGGTGTTATGTTTTGTGTAAGCAGATAAGACTATACATGCAAAAATGTAGCATAGAGTTACTCAATAATGTTATTTGATATCTTTGAGCGCATCTTAAAGACTTTGAAGCTGACTTGATTTGTGACTGCCGGTTTCAAGGTGTCATTAAACCTCAAAATACACTACAACTCTATAATTAAGATTGTATGTGAGCACAAGGAATTTACTTTGTTCGGTGTGCCCAAGTGTTTATCTTTACTTAAAGTGTTGGTGAACAGTAATTATGAAATTCCAAAACATTAAACTATTTCAAAAGGTGATCGTTGGTTATACAAAATCTCATTAATTTCACGTGACTTCTCGTTCACACGAAGAATAAGACTGTGAAATCAAGGTAAATTTATTTTTGTTATGCTTTAATGCGCTTCCTTAATTAAGTTAACAATACGACTCTGCTTCCTCCTATCATTAATTCTGAAATGTTTATCGGTCTGGCCACAAATAAGGTACCAACACATAAAACATGTAAATATCCTCGTTGCAGTTCTTCTTACGTAACGTTTATACTCATTTGTTTTAATGAAGTCGATGAAATAAGGTTTTTATAAAAGCCCGGATCACACAGCATTACTTTCTGCTAGAACTGCAGATGAAACCTGTTTTTCATTCCAAAAACAAGAATTTTCTGCGAATGTGGGGGATGAGCACAAAGACCTCTGAAAAAATCTTTTGGTTTGCGGCACGGGTAGGTCTATTGCATTTAGTATAATTCTGCTTAAAACCACTGATTATGCAGTGAAGATTAATACGCAACTAAAAATGATTAAGCTTTTAGTGCGAAAAGGAAAAGCAGTAATTAAAAAACGATCCTCAGTTTTTTAGTCCCGATTGAGATTCATCCACGGGGGTTTTCGAATTTTGAGGGAGTTGACATAATAAAGGTTTAGATTCAAAGTTTTTTTGTCATTTCCTCTTCTGATTAGCTGACAAGTTCCGTGTGGCAACGCAAAAGGGAATTGTTGCTTTTGCATAATCAAGGATTCGAAAATATACAAGTCAATGCGTGTGAGAGAGTATTAGGTACCAAACTATATACATATATCGCTGGGGATGACAAACAAATGTGGTGGTTCTATTGGTGTATTACCTTTGTTATTGATCAAGTATCGTATAACTTTATTTTTCTTCCTAAATATTTGGTTACCTTACAAAAAGACAACATAAGCCTTGAGATGTTTGTTATGGTTTTGCTTGATTTTCTTTTTGGTTTTGGCTTTTGTGGTTTTCCTTTCATTCGTTTGATGTTATTGGAGCGAAGGGGTAATAAAGTAATGTTTATGAAATCGAAATCTGGTGTTAGTCCAAGATTTATACAAGCCAGACAAGAAGACTAGTTTAATTTATGCTAGATGCATCTCTATGCCTAATGAAGAGCGTATATTATGCATTATATAGTCAACTGACTCGTCTTGTCTCATAGTATGGTTGACTTGACAGATAGCATCACTGCCAACCAAAGTGTTGTCTTTTATGAATGGAGCAAGGAAGAAATCAAAGTTTTTTTTCTTCAAGTGCAAAAGCACGTCATGAACTCATCGTGTCTTCCCTTTTTTCTTTGAACACAAACCTAACGAAAGCATAATAAATGATCTTAATGCTCTCCATTCCTTTTATTCGCTGGATCCATTACTGTTGACTGTCTTGATTACACAAGGGCAAAATGGAACAATAGTGGACGGGCTGCTTTGCATACATTTTGTTTGATCAACTATCAACCCTTTCTTATTGTCCTGTGTGTGCATTTAGCTCACCCGGCCGATGCATTTTGGTACTTTGTAACTTTGTACTGTACTATTGTTGTGTACTGTGGCTCATTTGGGATGTCATGTCGTCCTTTAAGGGAAAAAACTTGTTGTCCTCCCTCAACACGTTCGTGGGCTTTATTTATACGTATTTTGATCACCATCTTGTTTCAACCGATGTGACAACTTCATTGAAGCGTGAAAGTGTTATGCACAACTTATACAATATTGTATAAGCCGATGGAGTTCAGTCCAGTCCTATTCATTCATCAAATCGAGCTATTCGTTTCATTCATTCATATATGTTCCTTCCAGAAAAGTTCAAGAGTGGTTGGGTCCATTAATTTATTTTGAGAAAGTCCAGTCTATTAAAAATTCAGACGTGTTTAAGTGGCGCAGAGTGTCACATAAGAAGTCACTAAATGACTTGCGTTGTGGCGTTGTATTGTTGGTCAAATGTGTTTCTGGCTTTGCTCTGCGTTGACACTTTACATGAGCCTGTCATTTCCTGTGAGAATTTGATGAATGAAGAACCGATAATGAATGATACATATAACATTGTTGAAAAGACGACTTGTTGCCAGCCTTCAACGCAAGCCTTTTCATAACCCTTTAGACAGAAGCCCTGCTGCTAAGGAAGGAAACTTGATACAGGCAAAATAATGTTTTCATATTCATATTTTATTCGAAACGCTTGTGATTTCAAAAATGCCGTGAAAAGGCTCCGTTCCGCGGACTTCAAGTAATCATCGATCACACCCAAAAAATATCATCAATTTTATTTCTCATGAGACCTCTTCCTTTCAACCGTCATATTTTTCCTTGAGGAACCAAGATGGAAAAGGAAACGATAGGATTGCGTACAGATGTAAGCATGAAGTAATAATAACGTAGCGCTCTTGAAATGTGTAAAAGGCAATCACATTAGAGTCACACATCACACAGTCAGGTGAAATCACGCTTATTTTGTCATGCATTACAAAAGCAGATGAAATCATTTGAGGTTTGGATGAGAAACATGAACATGGCAAGCAAGGTGAGTCTAACAAATTGTAACTGTCAATTAAAATTGTTGACGAGGTGAATTTATGATGTGAGCGGATCGTTTCCCCTTATTTTCATGATTCTTGTTGATGTTTCCGAGTATCTTTGTGAAATATGTACTTAGCGTGCAATATGTTTTGCAGGAACATTATATACCGTATATAGTGAACTTACAATACTATGCACACTTATATGGAGCTCCATTCTTACTTTCTGTATGTATATCATAGATTTAAGCTACCATACCGTACCTTCCATTCTCATTAGTTTTCACAACAAAGTCTTAACGTAAATGAGCTGACAGGCATGAGAATAGCAAAAAGAATTTTTAAAGAATAAAGGTCCTTGCACCAAATATTATTCATAACATAACATATGGTGTGGATAAATAGCTACATTTAGAATTATATTATGCGTAGAAATTGGTTTCAAAAACATTTTCTCGCAAAACCTTGCTCCATCCTGCTTTCATATTCTTTCACCCTTTCATTTTCCCTTTATTATAAACAGAGGTTAGCTGAATGAAATCTCTACCAAGAATAATGTTGTGCTAGGATATTTAGCTCGCATGGTTTTCGATAATTCTTTTTTCATTACGTTTTGTTATAACATAAGTAAAGGGGCACCAATGCCGACGAGCGATTACGTGGAGAGATCGATTGGTCATTGTCATAATCGTGCGATATCCATTTTTTACTGAATGATTGTTTCAAACGCGTTATATATCCTATTACACATTATCTTTATTGGTGCTCATGCTCACTCCTCGGCTGTTATTACATTTTTTGGTCAACAACTTTAAGTTTCAAACCAAATGGTAGAGCAATCACAAAAAGGTAATGTTTGGTTTGACATTTTATTTTACGACGAGTGAACACAGACGAAATTACAGTGATGTTGATAATAACATGGCGATTGGTTCACAGTAAATCTACACCCAGCTTTTAAAGTGACCATGTAGCGTACCATATCACAGAGATCACAATCGATAGTTCTCTGATTGAAGATCACTCTCGATTTCTTGCCGTTTTTTCTCTTTCTTGGTCATTTGTTTTATTACCACCATCCGGCCCCTTCTTGTTCTTCTTCAACCATCATTAGACCTCATATTACTGTTATTATTGGTTTTTGTTTACTCACACGTTTTCTAAGTGTTTGGTCACAAATTTTTACTTTTCTTTTTCTCTCTCTCTTGCCCTCTGCGCTCCCAATATGTAATGTATTACATTGTAGTATTATGTTATAAAAGCATATTATATGAAATCAACCCTGTAGTTATGTATATGTTACAGTATTACAACTTTTGCTTTCCATTCTCAATGTAATTCACTTTTCTTGTAAGTTGTAATACGTTGTAAAGGAAATGGAATGAATGAACGCCTACAATTATACACACAGTCTCTAAAAGGTGATGGCCGAACCCAAAAAATCGATTGTCAGTTCAAAATCTGAACTGTTTTACATGTTAAATTGGTACAAGAAATTTTTGGGGGTATATATATATGGGTACGGACAGAGTGATCACTCACTCACATTGCTTGTATTTATATGGCCCTGTAATATGGAAGATGTGCGTAAGACAACAAAGAAGAAATTGTTCCTTTCTGTGAGCAATGAGCATGAGCATCAAAACAAAAGTCTGATCTAGTTTCAAATTGCTACATTTATGCTTACTTTTAAAAGTAAAAGTTAATTGTAAGTCAGCAGCGATTCAGAATAATGAAGTTGTTGTCCCTGTCCCTGAGAAACTGAGATGTTACACAGACACATCTAGAAATAATGTGTAAGAGGTACAATGAGTTGGAGATTGAGACGCGTCATCATCATCATTACCATGTATTAGAGATGTAATGAAGTGGAGTATCCTGATTTTTCCCTTGTAATCAGAAAGTTGCGCATGCATTTTTCAGTGTAGACTCCGACGAACAAAACCCCTGCCTTCATTAAAAATTAGTGTAGAGTATAGTCAACTTCTAAAAGCAGAGGATATTGGATCAATCGACAATTTTGAGATGAATGAATTTTTACCACATTACCATTGTCGCTCAATTGGTTTGGTTTGGTGTAGTTTCTCACACATTTTTATGCATAACTGCGAGTAAAAATTGATGAAAAAAATGTTGTCCAACTGGACGGATGGATGATGATGTATGGCGGCTTTTATAGCATATCATAGCATGTCATCCTGTAGAGCTGATATCAATATATGCACCGCTCTCATTTTTAGAGAAATCCTATTGTTTGCTATTCCAATTTGGAGGTGTGCACATGTCTCGCATAAATTTGCATTATTGACATGTTATATTTGATTTGATGAGAAGCAAGAAAATTGAAATTGAATTAATTGAATCAATACAATAAGATTGAATGGAGATGAGGAGCATACATAATAAAATAAGAAACGTGAAGTAGGCAATATCAATTGATTTTTATATGCAAATCTGTCGCTGAACGAAAAATGAAAAGTGCAAGTGTGTGGCATTCCATCCATCATCATCGAAAGGAAGGAAACAAAATCAAGTTTTAAAAAGGCAAAACAATAGCACTCACACCAAGAGTCAAACTGCAACATCAATTTAATGATTTTAAGAGTGGTATCAATTTACGTAAATTGTATGGCGACGTAGGTATTTCAATACGTTGAATATCACGACTTCTATTAGATTTGAGGGAATAATGAATGAAAACACACATGAAAAGGAAAGGAACTACAGCTTATCATTTTATTGGTGATCAAATCACATATATAAGACCCACGTTTTATGGATTTGATATCGCAACTGACTAAACTAGGGTCTTGCTTATATGAGCCAGTCTGCCTTGAAGACAATCAACCGTCAAAAGTTTTACTTATGACCTGGTAGCCTGCTTGACCCAAGTTCAATATTCGTTTGTAAAACAACAAAAATCCAAAAGACCTTGCCTCTGGTTTTTCTGATGGAAATAATCATAATAATAACAATCAGCATAAGTAATAATCAGTTAAAAAGATTTTTTTTTATTCTTTGACGAGCTTTAACTTAACTAACTATATTCACTTCTGTCAGAAAAGCAAGAGATGATCCATTCATTTTCAGGTTTTTCTTTGACTGACTTGTTGATGTAGATGGTCTGAACTTGTCGTTTCAATTTCAGTTTTGAAGAAATCAAGTCTAGACTTAGGCTTAGTTACTTTAATCACATTTTCTTAAAACGTTGTATATGATTGCTCTGAGTTTTTAAAATATTTCTGCTTCACAGAATCAAATTATTGGCAGATTCCACATGCGTGATGCTGATCTGATGCTACAGTTTTATACAGAGTGAAAGGAAACGTAGGTATTTTAGATGAGAGTATAATAACAATGAAGAAAAAGGTATGATAATCACTTTGCCTTTTTAGGGGACGAACATGAATTTATGAGACATTTTACAAATATAAATATATGTTCAAAGTCAAATAGATGCTGATTGTGATGTGATTGGTATTAACAACTCAGGTGGTAAATGTATAATATGTGGTTTTGACGAAACGGTTGAGTTGAAACTTGGTCAAGTCTTTAGACTCTAACTGTACCTAGTTTACCATATTATTTGATGGATTCAGCTGAAATTTTTTCCTTCAACCTTTTTTCTCTTTGTATTATTTTTGATCATGAAATGATTATGATGACGTTTACATTTCATGTTTCTCATCCTCTGCTTTCGTAAGTGACGCGTCGTCATTCGCTTTGTTAGCGAAATCATCTTCATTTCACTATATTATCATCATATCACTTTTTCTTTCTCACTGCTGCTCCTAAACGAGGGCAAGATGATTGGCACAAGTCAATTATCTTTTTCGTTTTGTTAACTATCTTTTTGTTGGGCAAGTTCAGGGGCATCCCAATATTAATATATGCATCTCACAGCATCAAAATTGCAAATCCAAGTAGGCAGATATTTGTATGTGTAGATATATTGAGCTACCAAAACATTAAACGGATGCAATTTGTCATGTTCTCTCTTAAAATTTTTGCGATATATTTATTACTCTATCTTTTTAAGGCAGTGTTCAACTTTACGTAGCTGTCAACATTGTCTACCAGATTTTCCATCTAAACATGTACTTGTATCATATTTTAATGAAAAAAGTCAAACAATATGGAAAGCGAAATTTATTCATTCTCCATTTTGTGATGGAATGAGATTTGACTCGGCTGCTTTTCACGAGCTCAGTATTTCATCGCACAGCCTTTATCTGCTTCTGGCTGACCTTTGAGGGAAGAAAACAAAGTTTTTGTATGAATGAATACATAAGGAAGGTTTGGCCATCTTTGTCTTTTTGATGTTCTGTCAAAACCGCTGACAATTTTTTGAACTTGACATGAATTCAGACTCACTTTCTTTCATGTCCTTCATTTGAAAAAAAACTGCTGTGCATCATCCCAACACTAGATTAAAGGTCAAACTTATGAATATTTGAATTCTTTAATTTACACAACTGCGTGGTACGATTAAGAATGGGAATCCGTAAATCTGAAAAGAAAATTTCTTTGATAAAATGAAGAAAAAAACATGATGATGTTGGTAATATGAATTTTTATTAGGGTTATGTGTCATTCTTTTAATCATAAAAAGGAAACAGTCAAAAGCATTCGGCAACCTTGCGTGAGTTATATCCATAATGAGGATGCATGGAAAGTTGCAAACTTGAAAATAATAATTTCTGTTTAATCTCTGTTAATTCACTTTTTCCTTTATGAACCTGTCACATTTTCTATGATTTCTTACAGGCATTCCTGTCTTTCCAAATTTTTTCGACTTTAATACGTTGTAAAATTAAAATTTGTATGATAATGGAAAAAATTGAATTCGATGAGGCTCAAACTGCAATGTAACATCCTCAAACAAGATTTACGGTATGCAAAATCAGGCAATTAGGCTTCTCTCTCCCTCCTCAAAATTCCTTTTTTGTATGCAAGTGGTTGAATCAGAAAGCGAGAAACAGACATCAAACATAACAAAGTACATGTGTACAATTGGTTAATGAGTTGAAGGTATGCACACGCTGCCATAAGAATCATCATGTCTTTCCAATTTCATTTGTACTTTTGCGTTTTATGTTTTGTGTACCTCTGCTCTTTTAAAACATTCGCTACATTATTTCATTCTATCATAAAAGCCGCACCTTTAATCAAGACTTATTAGAGGTTCAAAGAAAATCCTGACAATTACTGTGTAAATACATGAGCCCGTCAAAAGCATATCAAAATTTTTGAACTCCACAGTCCATTGTCTATATTCACGCACGCACTCATAAATTTGACTACTACATGGTTTGGTGAAGGTGAAACGCATAATGCGTGAATGAATACAATTTTTTTTGGATACATGACCACTTTGATTTAAAGTGAGAAGCCGACTTTATCCAGGAAGGAATTCGTGCAAAGCGCTTTTTGAACATGGAAAAAATACTTCGTGTGAAATTTTTATCCGTGTAACAATAGGTTGTGATGTGATACGTAATGCTAATAATAACCATGTCCTTTTTCTAAATCATGTTTTGACGGTGAGCCCGCAAGTTTATTCGGTAAAATTACCATCATCATCTGCCATCAATTTCATGATATTGGGCCATTATTATCAAAAAGCCGTGAAGAAGCTCCCTCCTAAAATAAATGGTCAATATTATAGGGGGAGGGCGGACGGAATTGAGACAATATACCAAGAAGAAAGAAACTGATATGATATATGTTATACTCATATTGAAACAGTATGCATATTATAGAGAATATAGCTCAACTTCATGAATATAAAGTAAGGCATATCCACAAATTTTTCCGGAAAGGTAGAAGGGTTGCTTGCTCCATGGTTGTCTTTTACTTCATGAAGGAATGCTGCTCAACAAGCTTATCATCGACAAAGCTAAAATAAGGCTCCCCTTCTTTGTTTACATCTTTTGTAGGTATATGCTACACTAATCTGCTCCTGGGTAAATATAATCTTACCGTGAAGATTCTTTCTTTTTGTTTCGGTGAATGGAAAACTACTACTGTATTCTTTTACCTATCTTGTGATATGTGTACCTACATGATTTTATGAATACACCTTATTCTTCTCCACTCACAACAAAACCTCCAGTAATTATTTATTTATTCATATAAAGGCATTATATTCCAGACCAGAATGCATTCAATGCTTTATTTGTTGAAGGAATAAGATCAAACTGCACTTTGGGCATGGGATGAATGTGTTGGAATGGTCCATTCCTTTTAATATGACTTTCATAACTGAAAGCACTCAGTTTTAGTTATGATTACGAACAGTCATACTATACTGGAACCTATACCTAGCTAGCAGGTTTAGTAATGTGTATAAAAATGGAGAAGTGATCAATTCAAATGATTATTGTTATGTTATGATATTACTGCATGATATGATGAAAAAGAAAAGCTGGCTTGACAAAGAAACGAAACAGTTGTGTTGTGCAGTGGCGGAGCCTTCTGTTTCTTCTTAAGCATCATCGCTGCGAGACAGGATTTCTTATGGATATTGGAGAAGTCGAACTTTACTAGAGGGGGAGTTTCATTGATGATTGACGATTAGCTGTGCTGTGTGATGGCAGGTTGTTATATCCACCTTTCTATAACAAAGTTACACACAGCACCCCAGCTGAATAATTTTATCGGGATTTTTAGCGCAAAAAAGTACGACAGCAGTTTTCAGCCAAATGGTGCACTTCCTTCCTCTTCTTGACATTCGTTAAGTTTACATTCATTAAATATACAGATAGGTCTTTAAGAAATGCATGCTCCAAATGTAGCCGTGGGACCTGGGAGAAACCAGGTTATGGCTTTGGTTAAAGAAAGCAAGCACAAGGCTTGTTTGATAGGAACAAAGGCTTAATATTATTATAGAAATCTAATTATTTTGACGTGCATGAAAAGTTCACAGCTGAAAAAGCACGAAAGACAATAGAACCAAGTGTGCTCTTGTATAAAAAATGCAAAATGGGAAGTGAGATTCTGGAGGGAAAAGTGGGTGTGTGGGAATGGAGTGGATGCGGAAACTTCACAAAGAAAGTGTATATGTAAAGTCTCAAAGCAAAGGAGCAACGTACGTACCTGCTCGTGTCCATTCTTTGCAATGGTACCACCTTAATTTGCCGCATTATATGCATACATTCACGACACGTACTAATAGACAGGCTTGTATACTATATGCACGGGGTTGACCTCATAAAGAGCGAAGACTTGACAAGGAATTTTTCGTTTACTCCTTTCCTATTAATATTCAACTTGATCTGTATCATACTTTTACTCTTGCCGGAGAGCAAAGCTATGCATGTCTAAATTTTGAGCAGTGGCATTGCCACAGCGTATTCTGTACCTGTCTCATATTTTCGCACTGTTCTACAGCCGGAATCGGTCGAGAAAAAAAAAGAATCGTGTGAATACTTCATTTTCCGTAGTTGATTGCTCCTTGCTATTCCAGTCAGAAATCGCCTTTTGAGTACTTTATGTATAAAACATATTCTGCAGTGATGTGGTGTGCATAGTAGCTGTGGGCACTGAGGCGAATAGTTTCTTAAGCCAAAGTACCGAGGTTGTTTGCCTAGTTGGCTTCAATCGTAACTTTACTCATATGTGATAATCAGGTCTTGCTTTATAATGGTAATGGTTTATTCATTGTGCTCAGCTGTGGAGAACGCCAATGAGTAAAGGCCAATACTATAGAATACCAATGTAGCATGCAAATTGCAACTATCAAGATAAACTTTTACATCCCTCCTAGCTCAGCGATCAGTGTCATGGCAAGCCGGGCCAGCTGCGAAAAAAGCGACTGCTCCGGCTACCGACTGAGAATGATATAATATGACTTTGCGTTGATTGCATCGTTTTACACCGAACGAAAGCGCTTTAGCCTTTAGCTCCAGTTTTCTACCTGTGCAATTCTATCTAGGCATCTTGAATAATCTATATAATTTGCTGAT
Organism: Orchesella cincta; assembly: GCA_001718145.1. Classification (NCBI taxonomy): domain Eukaryota; kingdom Metazoa; phylum Arthropoda; class Collembola; order Entomobryomorpha; family Orchesellidae; genus Orchesella; species Orchesella cincta. Next base: position 102,168 of record LJIJ01000472.1, read on the forward strand.
GCTGGTTTCTTCTATTGTACAAATTAAGCTGATCAAGTTCGCCATTGGAATAAAGGCCAATACTTGGTAACATTCTTCGATCGCATATTATGTATTTTTGACATACGCACATATCTGGTATATGGGACTATGTAGGTATTTTTTTCGTGTGGCACATCCCTAAATGTCAGAGACCTCTCTGTCCCTCATAGCACGGTCGTGACAGCTGGCTTATTTAATGGTGATTGTTATTTCAATCTCTGCTGAATGCAAGCAGTCAAGCACAAGCATGTCCATTTGAATCTGATCCACTGCTACTTCCTACAAGCTTAATGCCAATTATTGGCATAATATTGACAGTTACAAATAGTCATTAGGCTCTCGGCAACACAATGTTTTGTCGTGTAAACTTATTGCATGCAAAAAAGGTGTTAAAAATGTTAATACAATTATCTCAAATGGCTATTGTATGCTAGTATTATTTGGGCAAATTGGTGTTCTCAGTTACATTCGCTGTTTGCATTGACATTCATGTTGAATACATCATGAAAGTAATAAAAAAAGCCTGCTACCTCGTTAGGCACACCTGACTTGTAATGTTTTCAAGTTCATCGAACACAATGACACTAAATCTTCTAGGTGGGCAGTCTAATGAAGTGTGTGTGATTCAAAGCAATCATCATAAATCTAACTATCATTATGCTGGAAGTGATACCAGGGAACAGTCTAAATAATGGTTCGCAATACGTGCAGAGTTTCTAATTATGACAAACACAATTTGCATTTTTCCTCGTTTTAAATTCACAACTCTGCTTGTGAGCTCTGCCTTGTGCTCGCCCCACCGCATTATCATCCATGTTTAGTTGAGCATAATCAGAATTTTAATAACAATAGAGCCAGTGATGATGATGATGGGATAAATAATTTCCTACGACACTGCATACTAATGTGACAAGTAGATGGTCATTATTCTCCTCTTCCTCCTTCAAAAGAGTGATACGTCGTTAGCATCTCGTTATTTCGTTATGTCACAGTTGATACGTTGCAAACAGCATCAAATTAATATTTTGCAGTCAGGCAAAAAAAAGTCTCATTCAAGGAGGTAATGTAATGTACTGTTATTGTATGAAATGAATGTCTTTTTTGGTTGCAAACATTTCCATTCACATCTAAATCTCACTGTGAAAAACAAAAACCCGAGTTTATGACTGTTACATGAAATGCTCATCCTCATGTTACCCTGAGTTTGAGATGCCTCAAAACTTGGAAACAGTTACTTGTTATTGTAACGCTAATGTTGGCAGGTGATGTATAAACATGATAAATTGCATTAGAGATGTACAATGAAAAAGATGTGATTGTCATGATGCATTTCCTGATGTCACAGTCAAGCGTTGTAGTTGTGTCCGTCTGGTTCCTTGCTGCCTATTCATCCGCTTAAGTATTACAATGGTTAGAAGAAGGGCGACACAATTTATTTCCTCTAGGTCAAACCCCGACACTTTTTCAACCCTAATTAAACATAGTCTGCAGGTAATGTACTTATCGTCTGTAGCTTAAATTCTTGGGGATGCGAATTGCTAAAAGAAATCCTCAACAATAGATAATCTGCATCTTAACGGGGTTTTTTGTGCGTAATTCTTAACCCGTGTAAATGGTAACGCTACATCAAGTGTAATATGTACGTATATATATTATACCTACTCACGTAATGTCCATTGTGCCCATTAACGCACAGCTGGAAATCTTCCCCCTCGTTCTCAGCAACCTTAATCAATCTTTCATTTGCCAAGAGATGGTAATAAATTACACCTGATGAAGCGGAAGAAAAACGCCGTATCTGTCTGAATGGACTTTTCTAAAGTGAAATGATTTTGCACCAGCTACTTTAAAAATCCTTCGACTTGGTGAATGTCCTTTTTTTCTTCTCCTTCAATGAAGCATATTTTCGTACAAAATGTTGTATTTACATAGTTCGATTGCGATTACGATTACTTTGCATATATTTGAATTTAATCACGGTTTCACGAATTCAACACAATTCGAATGAACTGCAAAATGATGTCATCATATTTTCTGATAACGGATCGTATCCCCAATGCTAATGGAAACAGGACAAGAATGTATTTGTCAAAGGTATTGTAGGGATTCTTTGTTGATAAGAAGGCATAACGGAGTTGTTGTTGTTGCTTTGAAAAACATGAGGAAGCAAAAAACTGACGAGCGGAGATGATGCAAATGCAATAAATGCAAAATATAATATCATTCATCACAAACAAACATAAAAATTATTGTGATTGAATGGAATTTAATGCTTGATTCACGCTCAGAGATTATATTTGAAAAAATCATGTATTAAAGTTAAATGAGGTGAATAAGGACGTATTATTGTGTGGAGTGAGTACAAAGACCTGTACAAATATGACCCTAGTTTTAAAAAACGGCGAAGGGGCGACCTGCTTCTTAAATACTGCATTTGCATTACAACACCTTGCTGCATATCTGTGTACCTCTCTCTTGCATTCTCAGTATATAACCTTCGTTAATGGCTGAGTGGCACACATTTTCGGAGGAATTTAGAGAGATGGTAAATCTTAAGATCGGCGATCTAGCATAATAACACAGTGAAAGATTAACCTATGACCATTTATGGCTAATGCATGCAGCCTCCCTGGATAGGTAGGATCAGATTATATCACACAAATGGCAATTGTCAACCGAGATTCAGGTTGAAGTCTGAGTCATTCCAATCCTGTACGGTGTATGCAATTACCATCACGATGAGTTTTTAGTTAGCAAGCGCTTTGATGTATATGAGCAAAGTATGTAAGTCGGGTCCTATCATGGTCACCATCATCATTACAACCCCACCAAACGACCAACTAAAAAGAAAAGACATGCAAATGATAAAAAGCAAGTTGAAGCAATGTGTCTTTGTCAAATCTTTGACTAAGAAAATCCGCTCACTGTCGCATGGCAGATATAGTCACTCACTTGCATGAGATCTTTAAAGCCAGCTAGAAACTTGTATTGACTTTGACACATGAAAAGATGATGAAGACTGATGTCGGTGTCAAGTCAAGTGCAACAGCAGTCGTTCCAAAGTTAGGTTACTTTTTCTCCTTATTTCACTTTAAGATTTGGTAACGCAATGGCCATGAGCATTCATGAGATACAGATTGATGTGTTCAAAAAAGGTATTGGAGTGATTTTTTTCTTCGGTCGGTTGTCGAAGAACTTATATGACTAGTTAGAAGGATTATAATAAGGATAAGTCAATGAAACATAGATACTTGTGCTAATAGCAAGTACAAAGATTCTTGGAAAAAGAGTCACATATTAACAATGTGAAGTATATTATGTCAGTTGCTCAAAATGTCGTTAGCTGTCATTTGCAATAAGCGACCGACGGAGGATTGGAGTGACCAACAAGCAATAATGGAGTAGAACAGTATCATCATCGTTAACCTTAGTGATTTAACTGCCAAAAAAATTGAACCTCAAAATGACGATTCATTACTACATGTCGGTAGTTGGTACGTTTTTGGTCGCTCGTTCAACATCCCACACGTACTAATACTGAACCCCGAGAGCGCATGCCACTACATTGTTATTGTCATCATTATTGTTTAACTACATGTTGTACAGACAATATCGTACACAGACAAACCGAAGTTACAATTACAAGACAGAAATGAACGCAAGTTTCTGAGCTGGGTGGTCTTCATTTATTTAAAGTTTTGAAGTTGCATACTTATGGCGTTGTTCTCATTAGCTTCGTTAGTATTTTATTATACATATGAAAATCAACGACATCCTTGAAACAAAAATGTACAGATGCCCGAGTTGATGGTTGTTTCTGCAATAGTCATCCAACCTGCATATATGTAGTTTTCGTATGCATGCATAAATGTTAAAGAAAATCATCGTCAACTTTTACAAAGTCACTATAATTAAATGGGAGACAAGCTATGAATTAATATCGATATAGCTTTTAGTCTTGCACAGATCTGAATCCAGAGGTATATCGTTATTTTGACAAGGTAAATCCGGAGTAGGGAATACTGTGTAATCGATGAGGTTGCCAACTGATCTCGCTCCTTTGTTTTTGTTCGTGCTTATGAATACCCTTGGCTGGATTATAAAAGGATAAAAGATGCAACTGCGCCTTGTCACCGACTGTCTGTGGTTAAATTTTGTTACAAAATTCGAGGACGTATTCATACCTGACCTGTTGTATGTTATTTTTAGTATGCTCATCGCTCGGCGCATGTAAGCATCCACAATCCATTGAATATTTCCGTTAGGACTTGTAGCTGCTCTTTGTAACTTTAGCTATGCTCTCGTGATTGGTCGTAAATATTTGTAGCTGAAAAGAATACCGAAATTTATATGAACTGCCTGATTAGGTAGCATAAAGGTTAAATAATTATCATTACAATAAAGATCCATTCCTTCCAAGTAGGGACAACTAACAAAAGCTCATCAGCGACACAAAAAGGGCTATATGTAAGGTTCAGCAGGGACAAATGAACGTGTGGCAATGCTCGATTGTTGTCGCTTTTGCTTCCTTGCATTTTTTGTTATCATAAAATGTGATTGTCGATGTCGATGCTCATTAATTTATGGGATGTGGTTGAGTCGAGTGAACACGGCTGGCTAAGCAGTTGACGGAATAGGCAACGACAACTCATCGTTCATTTCGTATTTTGCAACAGATAAGACTCAAGTTCACAATGAGATGCAGCAAAATCTGTGCAGGTGCAAATGTTAGCAATTCAGCTCATAATTTGTATGGTGCCCAAACACCATTGAATTTAAAAGTTGCATTATTATATCCAACGAACCGAAAGCTCAACAGGGTACTGCTTTAATTTTACATACTTTTGAAGAAAAAAGTATTTTATGCATCTGAAAACAACCTGGCCTAATTTGATTCCCTTGCCACCATATAATCTGACCTGACAATATCGCTACTTTTGAAATCATGCAGTGAAGCGCCGTATGCATTATACATGAAATACCAATATACTCCAACCAAAAATTCTAATTTTATATTCATTTTCAACTGCACACATTGTACATTGTAGTAGTCTTCTACAATATTCTATTATTAATTCAGTTACCAACTGCTGGGATCTGTAATAAATGGGGTCAGATGAGTAGAAAATTAGTAAAAGTAATTGAGTCCCATCCCAACCGCAGTACATAAGGATCTTGTAATTTTGATAATATTTAAACACACCGAAAGCTATGCTGTGGTAAAGATCATAATAATGAGTTTCTATTCACGTATTTTTAAGTTTTTCTTTTATGGTCTCCACACCTCATTTATCAAAGATATTAAAAGAGGTGATAGCGACACCAGAAAGAAAGCGACTGAAGCGATTTATATCATCCGACACTAAATTTTTCTTACTTTTATTACCAACTATAAATCCACAATTTTCACAGCAAATCGGTTTAAAATATTTTGTCGAAATTGAAAGCATTTTTATGGAAAGCGTTGGTGGTGGAATGAGGTAGCATGCCAAAACGTCATTGCCGAAACTAATTTGGTGTTGCACATAGTGCAAGTGAGTATAACATATGTCATCACATAAAATTTATACTTTCATTGAAAGTAACAGTGTAAAGTGGTGGTGGTGTGCTGTCCAATGTCATTTCAGTTTTTCGGCGCTATCAATTTCCACTATGGGATACTAAAAATGTCCTGACTTCATACAAGCTGCTACCGCTACCTGCATAAGAATAACTTGCATACCTTTGTTGCATACGCCTTGCTACCACCGCCACCACTGCAGGTTATAAATCATTCAAAAGTTGAAATCGGAATGTAGGACGCTTCTCCTTCTACAGACTAAAGTTGAAACTTTGCCTTTTTTATCTTTTCACTGCAATTTTTAATACAAGTCATATGCATATGATGTGGGGATGGTGTGGCTTGGCGTGCCATACCGGTATATAACCATTCTCTAACTTAACAGTCATAACAATATATACCTATAGTTGGAAAGCTTGTGAAGGCTTTAGAGAGATCATCAATATTTTCTGCATGTGAGAAAAGTGCACATGTAAATGAGCTTTTTAAATGTTAATAGTCCATGTTCAGTTGAGGTCTCAATGTTTTTTACGATTCAAGGAATATAGTTACTGGTTAAAGGTAATTGCGCATGAATGAATGAGTGAAATGCAGAAGACCAACACAGAACATGAAGAAAAAGCTACTATAACAATTTGTCGCATGGTTGATTGTGAAACTTTACACCGGTTTCTTTGGTACTATGTTCGTGCTGCTGCATGCGACATAAAAGACAAAACACAACACATTCCACCTTTATGTCAGTTTTTTCTCTAGAATTATAATATCTACAGTTAAACATTTATGAGCAGATTCCTGTTGTGCTAGGTGTATTATTAGTTTGTCATGAATAGATTTCAGTTTTTGGGGCAAGATGCGGTTATGAATAGTGCAAAAAGGTAATGAAAGAAAAGGGTGCGGTGTTCAATAGAGTTCAGCAGCGGCTCAACTACAAAAAATGCTGAAATCTCACCCTTTTGTTTTACTTCAAGTAGCATCTGGTGAGCTACTACACTTTTCAAACAATTTGATTCTAACAAGAGATGAAGGTGTTATATGTTGCCGTTTTATGTGCGTATGTCACTGTGTCGTTTACCACATTTAGGGTGTTTTTATAAGCTCGTTAAATGCTGTAAAAAATGATGAGATTTGATATGAATAGAACTGGTTTTCATTTGTTTCAATAAAGTAATGCTCTCTTAATGTTTAGTCATGATTTATAATGATATTATTTGAATACGCCATATGGAATAATCTTTGTCATCAGAAATACGGATTTTGTTACTGAACGAGATGCTGGAAATCAAATTCCATTTTTTGAGAGAAACAATGCAAGAATTTTTTCCAAATATTACTGGAATAAAATAATGTATCCAATTACTAATACGTAAAATAAAGCAAAATCTCACGTTCAGACTTTTGAATGATGCTCTATCGTGAAAAAATAGATCAAACGGGTTAGGGGACAAAGTTGTTATATATCATATTTTATTAGTAGGAAATGTTCATATCTATATTCTTAAGCTAGGGCTGTTATCGGTCAAAAACAGTCTTACCCACTGTAATCGAAGCTTTGAACTTAATGCCATTGTGAACTTGCCGTTTGTCTTATCTATATGTAACAATAATTTTCAGCTCATTCGTTTGGCTAGGATTATTCATTTATTAGAAACGAATTTTGTGAATCCCAGGAATTGAACTCTATTGAGTAGAGGTCAAATTCGAGACAAAATTCACTAAAAAAGGCTTAATTATAATCGCATGGGAGGAAAAGGGAAAAGAGCTTTGTGTATTTATGTTCTTTGAACAGTGCAGTCCACAGTCTTGTTACTGTGGGTAGTATATAAACCAATTATTATGCAGGAAGCTTTTCTCAGATTTCGGATAGCCGGCCCATGAATCGCGTGGACAACTTTTTGTAGTGTGTCAGGCACGAATTGACAAGGCTGAAAGCAGCCGGTGAATATACTTTTGTGTCCATAATTCAACTTATTCCTGGAACTGAAGCGAATCGTCGACAAGGGAAGAAATACCAATTCCATGTGACCTAAAATAAAGAAAATTACCCTCCAAACGGAACACTATTTAGGACAGATACACAGGTCTTAATATGAAGTTTGAAGCATTGACATATGTGTTGTAGCCATAAGACGATAAAGCACGTAAATGAGTCGTGTGATCAATAAATGGTCTCTTGAAACCTAGGAAAGAGGAAAACTACTCTAGGTTGGAAATGTAATCATAGGAAACATGAAATGTGCCAACGCTCCCATTTCAGTCCAAATATTGTTTTCATTTCCTCATTTAATCTATACAGGAGTCGGCGGAATCACATCCATGTCTTCCAAACACATGTACATTTTATATGTTTATCAGATAAGCATAATTCCTTCTGATTCACGTGGTAATCAAAACAAATATTTCGTTTTGCTTTACTTTGAGAGTTAAGTAGTATTATGTGCAGTAAACATGGGTCGTAGTGAAAACAGGATAGGATCCGGATATTTATATCCTCTTTCGTCTTATCTTCTATTTGTATGATATAATCTTTTATGATATTGGACTAAGCAAAGAGCAAAGTGTGCATCTGTGAGATCACTTTCAGTTTCTTTTTTGTTTGCGGAAAATAAGTTTGGAGTTGGAGGTGCAATGCCCCAAGAGATATTTGCAGTTCAATATGCAATAAATAAACGGACAAAGTCAGTAGTTTTTTCGTTGCCGTCTGTCTGTTGGTTGCTCCTTTATCAGATCAAGAAGTAGCAACAATGCAGCAAGAAGTCTGCCATTTATCATAATCTCATGTAATCACTGTGAGTAGGAAAGGTTTTTGATATTTTTCATGCATGATCAAAAATGATGAATTCAGTTTTCCCAAAAGTTTTATTATTAGGATACGCCACAGAATTATGGTGTTTTTATACTTTAGACAAAAATGGCTGTGGGTTTCATCTGACGTGAGCTTAACTTTCGATCGAAAGCATGAATTACTTTTTTTTCAGTGAATTCAAGTATTGATAGAAGAAATAGTAGCCCAATATTTTCCCCATTTGATGAGTAAAGCATTGTTGTGCCTATGATAAGAGCAGATTATTATAGGCCATTGCAAACAAGACAGAAGAAGGGGCTATCGAGTTGCATTGCCAAAAAAGACGACAGACAGATTAAGCTAATGCTATGCTAATGTAGAGACAGGTTAGCAAGCACAAGTGTTGCCTGATGCTTAGGTTTTATCTAGACAAGCCACAGACATGAGAGGAGGAGTAGGTAGACAAGGAATTTCTGCTTGTGCAATATTTATCAGTGATTCAACCTTATAGGATGACATGGCAAACCCAATATGCCTTGAAATATGTGGCTAGGAATTTGAATATGAAATACAGTATAAAATATTGCAAAAGTGTCAACTTGACACTCTAAAAAATCTGTTTGAAAACGAAAGAGATCGGGTCATCGAAAGTGTAAACGCACAGATGAACAATTCATTGATCAATGCAAAATTTAGGAGCACAAAGACCTTAGTCAACACTAGTTTCGTTTGAGGTTTTTTTGAAAGACACAGCGGTGTGTATTATTGCAATCAAAAGTGATGCTCTGAAAAGATCAAAATTGATATAGAATTGAGTCAATTGCAGATGGCAAGGGTGGACGCCAGAATTAGTTTGAAATAAGTATTTTCCAAAAGATGTCCCATTTAAAATTG